>CANIUD010000056.1:322500-381305 GCA_947470075.1 Closterium sp. Yama58-4 | reverse complement strand
CCCATTCTCCCCTCACCTCCCATTCTCCCTCACCTCCCATTCTCCCTCACCTCCCATTCTCCCTCACCTCCCATTCTCCCTTCACCTCCCATTCTCCCCTCACCTCCCATTCGCCCTCACCTCCCATTCTCCCTCACCTCCCATTCTCCCCTCACCTCCCATTCTCCCATCACCTCCCATTCTCCCTCACCTCTCATTCCCCCTCACCTCCCATTCTCCCCTCACCTCCCAATCTCCTCTCACCTCCCAAGCTCCCCTCACCTCCCATTCTCCCCTCACCTCCCATTCTCCCTTCACCTCCCATTCTCCCCTCACCTCCCATTCTCCCCTCACCTCCCATTCTCCCTTCACCTCCCATTCTCCCCTCACCTCCCAATCTCCCCTCACCTCCCATTCTCCCCTCACCTCCCATTCTCCCCTCACCTCCCATTCTCCCCTCACCTCCCATTCTCCCCTCACCTCCCATTCTCCCCTCACCTCCCATTCTCCCCTCACCTCCCAATCTCCTCTCACCTCCCAAGCTCCCCTCATCTCCCATTCTCCCCTCACCTCCCAATCTCCCCTCACCTCCCATTCTCCCCTCACCTCCCAATCTCCCCTCACCTCCCATTCTCCCCTCACCTCCCATTCTCCCCTCACCTCCCATTCTCCCATCACCTCCCATTCTCCCCTCACCTCCCATTCTCCCCTCACCTCCCAATCTCCTCTCACCTCCCAAGCTCCCCTCACCTCCCATTCTCCCCTCACCTCCCAATCTCCCCTCACCTCCCATTCTCCCCTCACCTCCCAATCTCCCCTCACCTCCCATTCTCCCTCGCCTCCCATTCTCCCCTCACCTCCCATTCTCCCCTCACCTCCCATTCTCCCATCACCTCCCATTCTCCCCTCACCTCCCATTCTCCCCTCACCTCCCATTCTCCCCTCACCTCCCAATCTCCTCTCACCTCCCAAGCTCCCCTCACCTCCCATTCTCCCCTCACCTCCCAATCTCCCCTCACCTCCCATTCTCCCCTCACCTCCCAATCTCCTCTCACCTCCCATTCTCCCCTCACCTCCCATTCTCCCCTCACCTCCCAATCTCCCCTCACCTCCCATTCTCCCCTCACCTCCCATTCTCTCCTCACCTCCCATTCTCCCCTCACCTCCCATTTTCCTTTCACTAGGGACTTTGCCCAGAACAGCATCACTGGCCCCATCCCACAATCTGTCTCGAAGCTCACGGGCCTTTCTCGCTTGTATGTAGCCCGAGTGTACACCAGTTTGGTTGGTGCCATGAGATTGATACGTGATAGCAACTTAGGAAAGTAACACATGTGAATGTTAGTCGCTCTTTGAAAGAAACGCTTGTGTATAAAAACGGTGGTAACCGGTTGCTCAGAACAGCATCAGGGCCACAATTCCGCGATCGGTCGAGAAGCTCACGGGCCTTACTCGCTTGCAAGTAGGCGTGAGGAGCACAAGTCAAACACGAACCAGGTCAGGTCGAACGAACGCGAACCGTCAGTAAGCCAAACCACACTGGACCAAGTTGGTTTCGAAGCGTTCGTTGTTCCGGTCGGTTTCATTGTAGAAAGCGTCTATCGTGAAGTACCATGAGTGGGGATAATGGGCAATTTAGTAGAAAGTAACGGTTAAATCTATTGGGCACTTGGTTACACCTCTCTCTCCCCCCACTTCTCATTTCGTGCCACATGCACGCACATCCTCCATTTGCCTCCATCAGGGCTTTGTCGGAAAACAACATCATGGGTTCGATTCCTGACTCCATTTCCACACTCACAAAGCTAACTTACTTGTACGTGCATTTTGGTTCCTAGGTTCACAAGTGAGCGATGATCAGCTGCGATGGATCAATCTCCTTTGCTCTTCCAACCCCTCGTTCCCACAAGCAGCTCCTTCACGCATGCATGTTCGGTCATGAGCAATTTGTTGCACATGTTCGGTCATGAGCAAATTGTTGCACATGTTCGGTCATGAGCAATTTGTTGCACATGTTCGGTCATGAGCAATTTGTTGCACATGTTCGGTCATGAGCAATTTGTTGCACATGTTCGGTCATGAGCAATTTGTTGCACATGTTCGGTCATGAGCAATTTGTTGCACATGTTCAGTCATGAGCAATTTGTTGCACATGTTCGGTCATGAGCAATTTGTTGCACATGTTCGGTCATGAGCAATTTGTTGCACATGTTCGGCATACTGTGGAATGAACTGGCAAGTGCAATCAGCAGGTGGCGTGGCATCAGCCAGCAGCTAGCCTCATCTGCTGCCAAGCCAAGCTGCCTCTCTGGGTTTGGATAATTCGCGGCCAAGCCAGCTGGGCTTATTCAGGCTTGACCCTGGCAATCCGTTGTCCTGGCTGGACCCTGCTGGCTTGGCACAGCTTGCATGGGTCCGATGCTGCAATGTCTGTTCCAATGCAGCATACATGGCTCTGATTTTGAACCAATCAATCACCTTTTGGAGCACTTGTGAACCAATTAGCATAAGCAATGGCTTCACTCAGTCTCCCTTCCTCCCACTTGCTCAAATTAACTTTTTATCCTGCAAATTGCAGAGGTCTCACACTAAACAAGCTGACTGGACCGATTCCGCCACTGGCCAACCTACTTGCATGTGAAAGCATGTGAGTGAGTGAGCTGCTTGCCGTTGACTATGAGGGTCGAATCACACACTTACCTGGTGCTCACATCACATTCTCTTACATATCTTTTTTTTTCCAGGGTAATGCTTCTGGTCAATTTGAAGTGATTGGTTCTCTTCTTGTCTATTCGGGCCAGTTGTCTGTCCAAATGCAGTTTTTGTTTCTTTCTTCTGTCTCCTGTTGCAATTGTGGTCGTCGTACTTGGATAATTTATGGTTCTGTTGACAATGCCTTTGTTATGCAACACGAGTTTTACAAAATATTGGTATATTCTGTTGTCCTATATATCAAGGCCGCTCTTAACGGGGCCTCTCCACCATGCATCACCTTGCTGCGTCTGTTTCTACATGAAGCCATACCAACCTCGATAAGCTCAGCTGACAGCCTTTATGGAATTTGCAGACTTTCAGGATTATGTTCTCTGGCTTGTGCAAATGCTGTACCTGCTGGTGCCTCCTCACCCACCATATGCATCTCCTCCATTCATTTGTGCCTTATCAGATACCTGAACTACAACAACTTGACAGGCCCCATTCCTGACTTCCTCACCAAAAACTCAGCCCTTCGTGACTTGTGAGTGCCATTACTCCTTGGGTTGACGTGTCAGCCACACTGCACACAGCACGCCCTGCATGCTTGTTCTCATGTTGCAACTTTTCGCTCCTTGTGCCCATTCAAAGAAATATATGCCACAAGAATGTGGATGAGCAAGAAAGCTAAGACTGGAGGCTTTGTTAGGACGATTGTTTTGGGTGTTCCTTATCTAATGTCCAATGCTAAAATGCGTGTGTAGCACCCATCTCCATCTTCCTATTGCGCCATTGCACATTGCATGCATGTTGTAGCCGGCTTGACTCGAACCAACTTAGACTCGAGCAAAGGGTTTAAGCCGAGGCTCAATCCTTTGGTCCGGTTAATTGTTGCAATCAGTCAAGCTGGCGTACACTTTGTTTAGCCAGCTAGTTGTTACCGCAGGAAGCTTTACTTGGAAACCAGCAACCTGCATTTGGATATTTTGATCCCAGTTCATTCATCTACATTCCCATGATACGAGGCGTAGGTATCTTAATGACAACGGGCTGACTGGCTCAATACAAGAAACACTCAGCAACCTTCAAAATCTGCTCACCTTGTGAGTGAGGCTCTTATCTCAAGATTTGAATGATTATGCCCTTTTTCTTCGCCTCACGTATCAATATATGTCTTCACCAGGTTTCACCACCCTGCTCCACCTATCACAATGACTAAAGAGTGACTGCTCTCTCGTTCACTCATCACCACATGGACGATCGCTTCTTGCCCTGCCTGTTTGTCAACACGTGCTGCACACATCTTCCCTTCACCAGGAGTCTTCAAGGCAATCGCCTGACGGGATCCATTCCTTCCACTGTGGGAGTTATGAGCACCCTCACATCGCTGTGAGTACCAGGTGTGAGTAAGCGACTCTCGAGACCAGGTGACTTTTGAGTCGACTGACAATAGTGAGTAATCGACTTCTGAGACGTCTCAAAAGCCGCCCATTGTTGGAAGCTTGAGCAGCCTAACATCATTGTGAGTAAGGTTAGGGCAAGACACGTACCCCAAGTGCTACCCGCTTCTTCACTCTTCTCAGAAGTTTCGGGCAGTTGGGTGGTACATGGTGCTCGTCTGCACTACAAAGTTGTATATATTTCTCAAATTAAGGTACATAAACAATCCAGCCAGAGAGCATTTCCGTTTCTGATCATAAATGCAACAATCTTTATGCATGCAATCCGTTCCCCTGTGTACGCTCACCCCTCGCCTGCATGCCCTTCTCCCCTCGCCTGCATGCATGCCCTTCTCCCTTCGCCTGCCCTGCATGCCCTTCTCCCCTCGCTTGCATGCCCTTCTCCCATCAGAGCCCTTGGCAACAACAGCCTCACTGGAACAATCCCTGACTCCATCTCCAGCCTCTCAAACTTGGTTCAACTGTGAGTAGTGCTAATCATTGTTGGGTGATGTCTGAGCTACATCCAGCTTAGGCATGGGAAACGGGTCGGGTCGGGTCAGGTTGGGTCAGGTCGGATTGTGTCAGGTGTGGTCGACCCGTCCCGACCTGGAATTCTGGCCCTAGGCATGAGAAATAGGCCCGACCCGGTCGACCCGAGCCAGTTTGACCGGGTCAGGCACGTTTCTGGTCGGACCAGGTCGTGTCCCCTGGGGTCCATCATTTCAGGTTGCAGATCTGACCCAGCCTTGCGGAGGGGGGCTGTCAGGACCCGGGCCCGGGTCGGGGCCGACCCAGAGAAGGATCGGGTGTCTGTACCCGCTTTTGTCTGCCAATCTGCACCCGCTGGTCGTGTCCCCTTGGGTCCATCATTCCAGATTGCAGACCTGACCCGGCCTTATGGAGGCAGGGCAGGGGTTCATTCACGACCCGGGCCTGGGTCGGGTTGATCCGGAGCAGGGTCGGGTGATTGTACCCCCTTTTGTCCGCCGATCTGCGCAGATCGGCAATATCGGCCGCCGATCTGATATCGCCACTGTCTGATCAAAGCCTGGCACTCCCTCCTCGCCGTGCATCAGACAGTGGATATACTGGTGGTGGTAGGGATGAGCAAAAAAACGAACACCTGTTCGGTTTGCCTCGAACGTGTTCGTGGCGAACCGAACATGTTTTTTTTTTTGGCTTAAAGTGTTCGCCGAACAGTGTTCGAGGTTCGTGTTCGGGCCGCTGCTGCAATTTGCCCCGCAACGTACACGAACGTGTTCGAGGTTCGCCCGAACACGCCTTCATAGGCGAACGGCGAACACCTGTTTTTGCTAAAGGTGTTCGCCGAACCGAACAGTGTCCGGTTCGCCGAACAGGGGTGTTCGTGCATGGGCGAACGCGAACACGTTCGTGTTCGCCCCTTGCTCATCCCTAGGTGATGGTGTACACTGACTGATACGTCCTTGAGAACATAGAACAGCGTTGTCCCCCGTTGCCTGTTTTCTACTCTGTGCAGGGAAATATGGAGAAACAACCTGACTGGTCCGATACCAACGACATTAAGCAACCTCCGGGTTTTAACAGTGTTGTGCGTCTGTTGAATGGACCAGACTTGCATGTCATCACTATTTCTTATTGCATCACCCATAACTCTCAAGCATTCTCAGTTATCAATTTTCATGAACGCAAAAACCTCCATCCGTTGCTTTCCACCTCCTAGTCCAGTCACGGGATGCGATCAACCAGACCGTAGATGTTCAGCCTTTTTCCAATCAACCTCGCCTCTGGTGGTATATATTTGTTAGCACCGCGCGTACCTTGCTAGACATGGCGCCTAATGAAAAGATTTCTAAGCGCGACAAGTTCAGAGCCACGATGGGACAAGGGGGCTTTATTGGGGTGTGTGGGGCTCTGTGCAGCCCTCAGATTCTGAGTGGTGGATGGCATCTGCCATCCCAACCTCTGTTTCAGTAGGAATGCATCTGAAGGCTATTCTACTAGTGCAGATTCACGCACCACCAAGGTAAATATTTCTGCATCTGTTTGCATGCTCGTTTCTCCCATCGCCCATTTGCCTCTCACCAGGAGCCTTACTTACAACAGCTTCACTGGCCCAATTCCTGACTCCATTGGGGCGCTCACAAGCCTTAGTCAATTGTACGTAGGCGTGAGTGAAAGTCGAACCGTACCGGTTCGGGCTGAACCAAGCAACAGGTGGATCGGACCAAACCAATCCAGGTTCATTTCATTTTAAACCTTTTGTGCCACCAGCCAGTTCGAGGTTCTGATTTATCTGCTTAAACCGAAAGTGGTTTGAGTCGAACCAGTTCGGTTCGATTTGGGGTGTAGAAATTGTTGGTGCAATCTGGGGCAATCTGGTTTCACAGACAACGTAGTGGAATCGTCGAGAGCGTTGGGGGGTGAGTGCTATGAAGGAAGTTGAATCTCCAACTCCTGCAAAATGCCCTGGCTCTTGCGACTCGTCGAGCCAACTCTATTGGGTGGTGTGAGGCAAGCCGAGCTGCTGGTTTGCCCAACTGCTATTGCCTAATCCAATCTTGACACATCCATGCATGCATGCATGCCTTCCCTTGCTTCACTGCTATCGTATCAGATACTTGTCGGTCGCCAACCTGACTGGCACCATTCCCGAGTCCATTAGCAACCTCGCAAATCTTTCCGACTTGTGAGTGCCATTCTTCCTTGGGCTTTGTCTTACATTACAGCCCTCAATGCCTTGAGACCTGCAGGTTTCGCCATTTGCAGCGCTCTTGGAATGTGCTCTCCGGTTGTGTCCTCTTCATCCTCGCCAGCTCTTCATTTGGATAAACCCTCCCCTCTTCGAATCAGGTCAAGCTGGCTCAGAAGGAGCGCAGCTGGAGACCGGAAAAGTGTCCAGCTGCGCTCCTTCTGCATATGGCTGCCTCCATATGCATGCTGGAGACTGGCGACCAGAAAATGGACGTGCCTGCAATTCCTCACTTCCAGTTCTCGCCTCACCTCTCGTCCCACACCTCACCTCCCCTCACCTCCCATTTTCCCCACCTCCCATGCTCCCGTCACCTCCCGCTCTCGCTTTCCCCCCATTTTCCTCTCACTAGGGACCTTTCCCACAACAGCATCACAGGCCCGATTCCGCAATCCGTCGGGAAGCTCGCGGGCCTTACTCACTTGTAAGTAGCCTTGACGAGCACAAGTCAAACCCGAACCAGGTCGGTTAGAACGAGCCATCCGTAAATCGAGGTCGAAGCGTTCACGGTGCCAGCCGGTTTGAGGTTCGGGTTTAGCTGGTCGACCCATGAGCGGCCTGAGTTAAGCAAGGCCTTCCATGTGGTCAAAAGCGTTTCGGTTTTCATCCCCTCTACTACCGTCGAGAATCTGTTGGAAGTCAATGTGGGGGTCACGGAAAATCAACCTAGTAGAATGGTATGGTCGGGGATGTGATAGAATGGATGAGAGGCATACCATGTGGTAAAATAGTAGACTCTGTTGGAAGGTAGGCATACGCTGTGAAGGAACTAGGAGCTCGACCCGCTCCGGCATTGAGCTCGGATCGGGTCAGCCAGTTTGACCCACACCGAGCTGAACAGTTCAGCCTGAACTGTGGCACATGTCTACTCGTGGGCCACATACACGCGTGCTCTCCATGCGCTTCCCCTCAGGGGCTTGGGCTTCAACGCCTTGACGGGCTCCATTCCTGACTCGCTTTCCACTCTGAAGAATCTTTCTGCCTTGTACGTGCTTCTTGGTTTCTGGGTTGAGATGTTATAGATCAGTCTTGTGCGTTCTTCTATGTATCTGTATAGGCACTTGATTGGGCTTCTCCGCTGCACACTCTGATGCATCAATGTACATTCTACCCAGATGCACCTGCTCCCATGGTTATTCTCAGGTTGCAATTTTGCGGTCATTGTGCTGTCCGTTTGAAGCACAGCACATGCGATCTGATAGAGATAAAAGGGCAATTCACATGCTTCACCACCCTGATCCAGCCATCACCATCAATCTTGAGCAAGGTTCAAAATTACGGTCGTAGTTTTGAAAAATTTCCGTAAAATACGGAATCGTATTTTACGGTCGTATTTTACGGTAAAATACGATAAATCGTGCTGTTTCAGGGTTGGTTCAAAAATACGGTCGTAATTTACGGTCGAAATTTTGAGACAGCGAAAGTGTAAAAGGAAATTGCAGGGGTCCCCCTTTAGCGAAGACTCTCTCCTTAAGTGGGGAAGGGGGGGATTAACCAGGACCGTATTAGTAGGAAATCGCGATGTTCCAGGCTATTTTACGATGGGGAAATGTGTCTCTGCATAATATGTACGAGATCTAGATCTCACCCAGTCTCGGGGTGCTGCAAATGTTTGTAAGGTTGGGTTGGGTTGGGTAGAGGGAGTGGGATTTAGAGCGGTTGGGGGGGGTGCATGAGCTGGAAAATTTTGGGATGCAAATCTTCCGTGTTTGAGCTTACTGGCATTTCGTCATGTAGAAGCGTGAAGTGGCCAGTTACCCTCTGCGATTATGAACCCCCGCTGCCACGTCGCGCAGGGGTCAAGAATGCAACGAGTAAAAATAATCGCGAGAATTTTTTCCCTCGCCAGGACGTTTTTACTCGCTTTTCAAATGATACGCTAGCCGCACAAGGGGGACGCAAGCCTAATGTCTCGAGGCTCATAGGGGAGCGGTTTTTTAAGCATAGATACTTTGTAGACCATTTTACACCTGATACTTAGCGATTGCTCACATCCCTAGAGGTGGTTGGTAGCAAGCCTGAAAATTTTTCTAGCATAAAAAAATTTCTAACAAAAATACGGCCGAATTTTTGAAATCTGACCGTAAAATACGATCGTAAAATACGGATCGTAATTTACGGAAACCGTAATTTTCATCCTTGATCTTGAGTGACCACACTCTTGTTCACTCATCAACACATGGACGTTTGCTGTTTGCCTTGCTTTTTTGTCAAAACACTCTACTCAAACCTTCCAATTGTCAGGAGTCTTCCAAGCAATCGCTTGACGGGATCCATTCCATCCATGATTGGAGTTTTGAGTGGCCTGACCGCATTGTGAGTACCTCAAGCGTTATCTCGACTGTTAACTTTGTTCTCCACC
The DNA here is from genome assembly GCA_947470075.1 of Closterium sp. Yama58-4. Classification (NCBI taxonomy): domain Eukaryota; kingdom Viridiplantae; phylum Streptophyta; class Zygnematophyceae; order Desmidiales; family Closteriaceae; genus Closterium; species Closterium sp. Yama58-4. Next base: position 372,097 of record CANIUD010000056.1, on the reverse strand, counting down.
AATTTTCAAAAGGTGCTCAGCAATGGGTAATATATGGTACTCGTTAGCATTGCTAAGATATCGAGAAACACTCCATTGTCTACGGGGATTCAACTCAGTGATTGCCTGTAGTGGTTGTTGTATAGGACATGCTTTCCAGAGTGAGAATCGGGTCATCAATGGGTTGCTCACTTGCACAGACACACAGACACACAGACACACAGACACACACACACACACACACGCGCGCGCGCGCGCACGCACGCACACACACACACACGTACGTTCACGCACGCACACACGCGCGCGCGCACACACACACACACACACACACGCACGCACGCACGCACGCACGCACACACGCATGCACGCACGCACTCACAAACATCTAATCAAACTTGCTAATGCTTTTGTGAGGCAGCACATATTTCTACAATAAGCGTAGACTCATTGTTTTCGACAGCAGCTGTTTAAAAATTTCTCTCAATAAGTTTATTTCTTTCCAACATGGAATTTGAACGCCACAAGAGTGGAAAGCAATAAGAATGCAAGCCATGAAGTCACATCTAAAAGCAAGACCAATCCAACTAACAGCCACTTCATGTCTGATTTTGATCTATGAGTGCAATGTGTTCCTCTCCGTATGCTTGCCCTTTGCATCCCTGCCTTCCTCCCATCAGATCCGTTAGCAACAATAGTCTGAGTGGATCAATTCCAGATTCCATCTCCAAGCTTACAAACTTGATTCAACTGTGAGTACTACTCGTCGTTGGGTGAACGTCTGGGGCACAGCGAAACGTTATCTCATGTTGGAATCCTCATGCTGCTGAATTTTCCAGGTGTTGCCAGAAGCTTTCAGCATTTGTATGCCTGCGTGCAAGGAAAAAGACACAGACAAGAACTGTCAGTCTGCAGTCGGTTGGTCAGGAAGATATTCTAATCGACGGGGTTTTTCTTTACTCTATACGGAAAAATCAGCACTCAAAGTTCGCCCTAATCAAGTGAAACTACTACTGAGTCGAATTTAACTCGTCGTCAATATTCGTGGAAGTTAGCAGCAAGCACAACATTGTTTCATGTTTTGAGTTTCGTATTAGGCATGAACAAATAAAAAGAACCCCGCCAGTTCAACACAAACCAGTTCGCCACGAACCGAATTTTCTGATTTGTTTCCTACTAAGTAAAGTCGTTAGTGATTCACCTTGGAAACATATTGAGCCGCTTTTGTTCGACTGTGGAGCAGAAATCCGCCTGGGTTTTCGAGCCTCATGTTTTGGGAGTTTAATCATTGAACTTGAATTATTGTACCTGGCTCATGTATCACACTCACATATAAAACTGTGTTTTCACCAGAATTCAACGCCCATACCATTTGTTTATCTGTGTATGTCCTCTTATTTGTTCACTAACGCATGAAGGAGGTCTTTTGTCTGATTGAACCCCCTCGCTTATTAATGCACACTACTCCTCCAAACAACTGTCCCATCCATTGCCAGGGGCCTTCGCAATAATGGCTTTACCGGCTCCATTCCATCCATGATTGCAAGTTTGAGCAGCCTGACAGTATTGTAAGATGAGAACCTCGATCATTACCGGTTCAAACCTTGTGCCAGTCGGTTGACACGTGGTTCTCAGCATTGGTCTGATGTTGAGTACTTGGCTCGCAAGTAGTTCACTCAATATTTGTGAGTGGCGGCCGGCCATACATACATGATTTCGAGGGTGTGGGAGGATGTTGTTTGGGTTGATTTGATTTAATTTGATTTTTTTTTTTTTTTTTTTGCCGTTGCGCTACATACATACACTTGTCATTTTCAATTGTTATCTCCTTGCAAAGCATCTCATCCCAATCAATCTTATTGTTTTGTCATCTGCATCTGTATGCTGTACAAAGGATGTTTTTGTAAAGAATGCAAGGTTATGAACGGCAAACACCAGGAAGTGCAAGGCATGAAGCTAGGGCATGTAGAACTTATAACCAGCATGCATCTTTCTTCCGTTTCTAACATCAATTCCCCCGCTTGCTCGCCCCTTCTTTCATCAGAGTCTTGAACGACAACAGCCTGACTGGAACAATCCCTGACTCCATCTCCATGCTCTCAAACTTAGTTTTACTGTGAGTAGGGATCATTCTTGGGTTTACATTTGAGGTACAGCCCATGCCCGTTTGGGTTACACTACATATGGCCATTCTCTTTCCAGCATGAATGAACTTCTTCTCATGTTTGAAGCACCCAGAATCGTGAGCTATGTGTGTTTCTTCCATCAGATCCTTCCAGGCTTGTACCAGTAGTTGAACATCATCAGACACAGGCATCACAACTACTTGTAGCATACCCTTTCTCACACCTCCACATCAATAAGACTCTGTTTGAGTATGTTGGTTTGAATCATTTTATTCAATGTGCTCATGATCACCAGCTAGCTAGTGATGTCTTCAGTCAGACACGTTTGAGAAGAGCAACTCAAGAAGAGTATCAAGCTTGAGATGACCCGAAAGTACACCCATTGAGGGCCAGGAGCCAACCTGCCAAGCATGCATGCGTCAGTGAGAAATGTGACACGACGCACAAGCCATGCTTCAGTCAAAGTACACTTGAAATCCCGAAGCCCACTGTGACCTATCATGACTATCATTTGAACCTTTCCCTGACGTGATATGGAAACCCCTAGTCCAACAAACGGACAACTCAATTTCTCACGCTTCGTCTCGTTTCTGCTATTCAACCCCCAAACCCTAATTGTGAACATAAGTTTGATCACGCATGCAAGAAGTTTTTATCATACTCACCGCCTTCTGGCCCACTCCTATGAATTTTTCTCTCACTTCCCTCTATCCCTGTGATTGCTATATTTGCTAATCAGCCTCAACCACTCGCCTTGTGATTCTTTATTCCCATCGTGAATATCATTGTAAATTCTATCGTGTTTATTGTCTCTGATAACCCTCCCGTGATCATGCACTTTGATGTCCCGTCATCAGAAATCTTGCCAACAACGCCCTGACAGGCAGCATCCCACCGTCCATTGGCAGCCTCACACAGCTTTCTACCTTGTGAGCGCTCTTCTCTTGTGAATGGCAGCTCTTGACTCACCAGTGCAATGCACCCAGCTGTTTGGTGTTTCTCAAACAACAGGCATAACAAAATTGCAACCCACTGTGTGCTATGATGTGTCGCCTGTGGCCCGGTGGGAGGAATCAAACCGCTATAAGACCAAACCGATGAATTCCTTGCCTGCATGTTATCTTCTCTCGCCTTTGCACATACAGGAATGTGAGTGGAACTGGCCTGACCTGCCCGGACGACTACACCCCATGCGTGGCGCAGCAGCAGCCTCAGAGCGCCTTTTGCCTCCAGTGTGCCTCCTTCTGCGCCACCTGCGGCAAGCCGGCACCTCGTAAGCCATAACGAGTTCCTCCCCCATCCCCCTTCCATGCTTTGTGTCACACATGCGCCTCTCTCTTGTAAATCTGCCCATTCAGTTTCAGTGAGCGATTCCATTCCACTCCCCCGAACCCCCATCTCCCTGCATGGGCCAGCATGCCAGTGGCAAGCATCAACAGTACTGCTGCTCTGTTAGCACTTCAATATGCGATCGAAATTGACACATAATCATGTGCCAGCCAGCCTGATAACAAGTTGTTCTCCTCAACGGTACGATTTCTGTCCGTTCTACGCCTTGATTGCAACCACATGTTCGCTTCATATCCCTCGCATGTCACTTCTCCTCCCATGTCCCCTCCCCTTGCATGCCTGCAGCACCCCAATCGCCTGGGAGTACCACGGGGTCTCCATCTCCCCCCACGGCCTCCCCAGCAACCCCCCCTTCGCCTGCAAAGTCCACCTCCCAATCTGGCGGCCTCACAGCAGCAATCATTGCTGGCGTTGCCGTGGCTTCGCTGCTGCTGCTGCTGCTAACCTGAATGTCTGTTAAAGCCAGGCTCTCAAGGCGGCCTCACAGCAGCAATAATTCCTGGCGTTGCCGTGGCTTCGCTGCTGCTGCTGCTAATCTGAACGCCTGTTAAAGCCAGGATCTCAAGTACCACAACTGTTTTGCAGTTGATGGTTGGAGCTTCGCTGCGATTGGTTGACGAGGTGCAAGGGATGCAAGAGAGGGGTGTGAAGGAAATTGAAATCGTTTGTGCGTGTCCGAACCTTGTAGGCATGGAAATTGGTTCGGATCCGAAGCTAGGATGCCCCAAATTTGCCAAGTCTCACGTCTCTGGAATTGTTTTGCATTTTGTGCTGGGGCAAAAACTCGAGAGTGTCGCACGCCAAACTGCCTAGCCATCCAGTCTTCTTCGCATACGGAATGAAGTAACGCAGCGTCAACTGTTTTGCAATTGATGTCAATGTCTCAAAGTAACGATTTTGCTGTTTACAACCATGCCAATAACGGAGCAGTTGTTGGTGCAGGGTAGTTCGAGAAGCTGCAGACGACTTGGAACACACCCGCGTAGAGTCGAGGTTTTTTCAGGGTCCAATGTCGCGACTGCCTCTCGAGTGTATATATAGCGCCGCGAGTTTCGCCTCGACTTTCAACGCCGGCCAAGGCGCGACGTATCATGCGTCGTGCAGCTCGCCTCGCCGGCCTCGTTCCGTTTGCCTCGAGAAAGCGAAATGCATCACGATCGAACCACGAACCATCCGAACACCCGGCCGAGCCTATCGCAGGCAACCCCCGATGAATCCGTCGCGGCGGGCTGGCCGCTTGCCGCCCGTCGGTCTTGTCGACTGCGCGCGCCACGCGGCTACTACGAGGTGGCGCGCCGCGCGGCTACTACGAGGTGGCGCGCCGCGCGGCTACTACGAGGTGTCATCCACTAACGGCGGTCCGTCACCACCGCGGCCACTGCTGGTGGACGGCCCCCTAGAAATAGCGGGCCGTCCGACGGCCCGTAATCGTCAGTCTGCTCGCACCATCGCTGGGAATCGTGCAGCTTCACGTATCGCTTCACAGATAGTACTATCAGCTCGCCCCCATATCGATTTCGCAGTGCCGCGCGAGAGCGCACGAGTCTTGGCTTACGCCTCGCCGTGGGGCAAGCACTCGGCCGCAGCACGTGCAGCAGCAGCAGTCGGCGGCCGCAGCAGCAGCAGCAGTCGGCGGCGGCGCTCGGCGGCATGAGCGTGTGTGCGTTTCCCTCTTGCGCCGCCATGAGCAACCTCACTGCGGCCTCCGTCTGCCATGCCTCTCCCCGTGCACCGCTCTACCTCGCACCGCCCAACCGCGCACCGACCTACCGCGCACCGCCCTACCGCGCACCGCCCTGCCGTGCACAGGCGGTGCCACAGCAGCAGCGGCTGGCGCGCGCTGGCCTGCGAGGTTGCGCAGCACTGAGCCTCCCTGGCGCGCAGCGCGCAAGCGGGGTGGTGGCGCGCGGAGGGCGGACGGCGTGCAGCAGTGCGCGTGCGCGTGTGCGCTGTCAGGCCAGCAGCTCTGCCGCTGCTGGGATTGATGGATGGGCGGATGATGATGAGCGAGCCTCGCCTGCACTTGCTGCTGCTCCGATGCCACTTGCTGCCGCCCCCTTTTGAGGCGCCTCAAAAATGCCACTTGCTGCCGCCCCCCTCCCCAACCCGTGCCGTCTCACGTGGACATCACAGCTCCCGCTGCTTCCCCTGCTGACTCTGTAGCCGCTGCTGCTGCTGCTGCTGCTGCTGCTGCTGCTGCTGCTGCTGCTGCTGCTGCTGCTGCTGCTGCTGCTGCTGCTGCTGCTGCTGCTGCTGCTGCTGCTGCTGCTGCTCCCACACCCTCACCTGCAGCATCGGCCACTGCTCATGCTGCCGTTCCGCCTTCCCTAGGCAGCGAGCTGCCAACAGCAGGCGAGGTGGGGCAGGAGCAGGCAGCAGGGAAGGCAGAAGGGGAGGAAGCAGGAGAGGCGGGCACGGCAAGCCCTGGCGAGGAAGCAGCAGAGGGGGTGGAGCTTAGGCACGCGGAGAAGGAGCGGTTTGACTGGAGCAGGGCGTGGTACGCGGTGGGCGTGATCGAAGACATGGATGCCAGTCGCCCGCACGCGCTCACAGTGCTGGGCCGCCCCCTCGTGCTCTGCCGCGATGCCACGGGCTCGTGGCGCTGCTTCCTCGACCAGTGCCCCCACCGCTTAGTCCCCCTCTCTGAGGTAACCACCACATCGGTCCTCATCATGTCAGCTCCTTACCTCCATCCGCGCCGCGCACCGCTCTGCGTGCCCTCTGCCTGCCCGACACAAGTCGGCCAGTTGCCACCCACGCCACGCTATCATCTCTCCCCTCATCTCCCTTCTCCCCTCATCTCCCTTCTCCCAAGCACTCATCCGCCCCACCTGGCACGCATGTTCCCACTCGTCGGCCCCACCTTATTTCTCGTTTCCTGCCCCCTGTCTAACCCCCAGTGCAGCACAGCCTCGTGTAAACCCTGCCGTGTTGTGCCTGCCTCTCTCATTTCGTCCGCCCTTCTTCTTATCCCCCCCCACTCCCCTTCTCCCCCCACCAGGGCCGCATAGACTCAGAGGGCAGGCTGGCGTGCTCATACCACGGGTGGGCGTTTGCAGGCAGTGGTGCGTGCCAGCTCACCCCCCAGGCGCCTCAAGACAACCCGCCCCACCCGCCCCGCGCGCTCGCCTCCCCCCGCGCCTGCGCCACCGCCTTCCCCACCAGGGAGCTCCATGTGAGAGCGCGTGCTTGCTTGCCACGCGCCTGTGCGTGCTTGCCACGCGCCTGTGCGTGTTTTCACCTTTCCTTTCCGCACCCTTGTGCATCTGCTCTGCTGCATGCTCTGTTGCCCTTTCTCAGAAACGATCCACCTGCCTGCCTCTCCGTCTTTACGAGTCTATCTTGCCGTCCCGTCTTGCTTGCCTGCTTCCCTCCCGCATTTGTTTCGGGCACGGCGTCAAACGCTCCACACGCGCCCACACGGCTTCTCTCCCTGCTACGGCAGGAAATCTCCTGTCTATGAAGCCGAGTTTGCTCTCGTCTGACAGCATGCTGTATGCAGACCGTGCGCCCCGGCCGCGCGCCCTGCAGTCTTCACCAACTTCACCCCCTCAGTCGCTCGCTCCTTCTCCGCTCCCTCCACATCCTTCCCCGCTCCCCCCACATCCTTCCCCATGGCAGGGCATTCTCTTCGTGTGGCCCGACAGCGCCTCTGCAGAGCAGGCGGAGCGCACAGCCATCCCCGAGCCCGAGGGCGTGGAGTGGGATGCGTGTGACATGATGGTGCACGCGCGGCGCGTGAGCTACAGCTACGAGGTGCTGGCGGAGAACTTTGCCGACCCCGCGCACATCTTCTTCGCCCACCACGGCTTCGGCCCGCTGCACCGCCACCAGGGCGCTCCCATGAACGAGATCAGCCTGCACTCTCTGGTGAGACGAGCGTGCTGCGCGTGGTGAGACGAGTGGGGGACGCGTGGTGAGACGAGCGTGCTGCGCGTGGTGAGACGAGTGGGGGACGCGTGGTGAGACGAGCGTGCTGCGCGTGGTGAGACGAGTGGGGGACGCGTGGTGAGACGAGCGTGCTGCGCGTGGTGAGACGAGTGGGGGACGCGTGGTGAGACGAGCGTGAGACGCGTGGTGAGACGAGTGGGGGACGCGTGGATAGACGAGCGTGCGACGCGTGGTGAGACGAGTGGGGGACGCGTGGTTAGACGAGCGTGCGACGCGTGGTGAGACGAGTGGGGGACGCGTGGTGAGACGAGCGTGCGACGCGTGGTGAGACGAGCGTGCTGCGAGTGGTGAGACGAGCGGGCGACGCGTGGTGGAACGAATGGGGGACACGTGGACGCGTGGTGAGACGAGCGTGCTGCGCGTGGTGAGACGAGTGGGGGACGCGTGGTGAGACGAGCGTGCTGCGCGTGGTGAGACGAGTGGGGGACGCGTGGTGAGACGAGCGTGAGACGCGTGGTGAGACGAGTGGGGGACGCGTGGATAGACGAGCGTGCGACGCGTGGTGAGACGAGTGGGGGACGCGTGGTTAGACGAGCGTGCGACGCGTGGTGAGACGAGTGGGGGACGCGTGGTGAGACGAGCGTGCGACGCGTGGTGAGACGAGCGTGCTGCGAGTGGTGAGACGAGCGGGCGACGCGTGGTGGAACGAATGGGGGACACGTGGTGAGATGAGCGTGCGACGTGTGGTGAGACGAGCGTGCGACGCGTGGTGGGACGAGTGGGGACGCGTGGTGAGACGAGCGTGCGACGCGTGGTGAGACGAGCGTGCGACGCGTGGTGAGACGAGCGTGCGACGCGTGGTGGGACGAGTGGGGGACGCGTGGTGGGACGAGTGGGGGACGCGTGGTGAGACGAGCGTGCGACGCGTGGTGAGACGAGCGTGTGACGCGTGGTGGGACGAGCGTGCGACGCGTGGCGAGACGAGTGGGGGACGCGTGGTGAGACGAGCGTGCGACGTGTGGTGAGACGAGCGTGCGACGCGTGGTGGGATGAGTGGGGGACGCGTGGTGAGACGAGCGTGCGACTCGTGGTGAGACGAGCGTGCTGCGAGTGGTGAGACGAGCGTGCTGCGAGTGGTGAGACGAGCGTGCTGCGAGTGGTGAGACGAGCGTGCGACGCGTGGTGGAACGAATGGGGGACGCGTGGTGACATGATTGTGCGACGTGTGGTGAGACGAGCGTGCGACGCGTGGTGGGACGAGTGGGGGACGCGTGGTGAGACGAGCGTGCGACGCGTGGTGAGACGAGCGTGCGACGCGTGGTGAGACGAGCGTGCGACGCGTGGTGAGGCGAGCGTGCGACGCGTGGTGAGACGAGCGTGCGACGCGTGGTGGGACGAGTGGGGGACGCGTGGTGAGACGAGCGTGCGACGCGTGGTGAGACGAGTGGGGGACGCGTGGTGAGCTATGTTGCACTATACGCTTTTGAAATTTAACGTATCGCGTATATGCGTTCACGTATAAACGGGCAAACGTGAAACGGGGACAAATACGCGATACGTGAATTCGGGCAGGGCAAAAAAAAATCCCCAAAAAAAATAAAGTTCGCGCTTTTTCCGTACGCACGTATTCCGACATTTCGGGTCGCGTTTTTCCAACCTGTGGACGTGCAAAACCGAATCGCCACGTTCACCCCACGAAACTCAACAATGCCCAATCACCCCCAACAACTCGTGACCAACCAGAGCACGTCCCCCACCCCACAACCAATTCGTGGTAGGTATAATTGACCCCACCACAACACATCTCTCATTCCTGTTCAGTTCAGTGTTGAGCTATGTCTACTCCAGTCCCTTCTAACCACACTCAGCCTTCTGGTCCGTCTACTCAGCATACCGATCCTTCTGCCTCGACTTCGGAGGCGCAATGGCTGGAGGAGGATAGTACGCATGTCGTCTTCAAGCATTTCAAGGTTCCCATCCGTCCCGACAGCATTTCAAAAAACCAACTGCACAAGGTCAAAATGAACATAGGCAGCGTGACTCACCCCCCCATACTTTTTTTCCCTGCCCGGAACTTTTTTTCGCCTGCCCGGGCGACCGTATTTCGAGCGTATCGTGGGGCTGAAATCGCCCGTATCACGTACGTACGTGAGCGTACAGTACGTACGCGACTGGTACGTGAAACGCGTATTTTGCAACATAGGTGGTGAGATGAGCGTGCGACGCGTGGTGGGACGAGTGGGGGACGCGTGGTGAGACGAGTGCGGGACGCGTGGTGGGACGAGCGTGCGACGCGTGGTGGGACGAGTGGGGGATGCGTGGTGAGACGAGCGTGCGACGCGTGGTGAGACGAGCGTGCGACGCGTGGTGAGACGAGCGTGCGACGCGACGAGCGTGCGACGTGTGGTGAGACGAGCGTGCGACGTGTGGTGAGACAAGCGTGCGACGCGTGGTGAGATGAGCGTGCGACGCGTGGTGAGACGAGCGTGCCACGAGTGGTGGGACGAGTGGGGGACGCGTGGTGAGACGAGCGTGCGACGCGTGGTGAGGCGAGCGTGCTGCGCGTGGTGAGACGAGCGTGCGACGTGTGGTGAGACGAGCGTGCGACGCGTGGTGGGATGAGTGGGGGACGCGTGGTGAGACGAGCGTGCGACTTGTGGTGAGACGAGCGTGCTGCGAGTGGTGAGACGAGCGTGCGACGCGTGGTGGAATGAATGGGGGACGCGTGGTGAGATGAGCGTGCGACGTGTGGTGAGACGAGCGTGCGACGCATGGTGGGACGAGTGGGGGACGTGTGGTGAGACGAGCGTGCGACGCGTGGTGAGACGAGCGTGCGACGCGTGGTGAGACGAGCGTGCGACGCGTGGTGAGACGAGCGTGCGACGTGTGGTGAGACGAGCGTGCGACGCGTGGTGGGATGAGTGGGGGACGCGTGGTGAGACGAGCGTGCGACTCGTGGTGAGACGAGCGTGCTGCGAGTGGTGAGACGAGCGTGCGACGCGTGGTGGAACGAATGGGGGACGCGTGGTGAGATGAGCGTGCGACGTGCGGTGAGACGAGCGTGCGACGCGTGGTGGGACGAGTGGGGGACGCGTGGTGAGACGAGCGTGCGACGCGTGGTGAGACGAGCGTGCGACGCGTGGTGAGACGAGCGTGCGACGCGTGGTGAGATGAGCGTGCGACGTGTGGTGAGACGAGCGTGCGACGCGTGGTGGGATGAGTGGGGGACGCGTGGTGAGACGAGCGTGAGACTCGTGGTGAGATGAGCGTGCTGCGAGTGGTGAGACGAGCGTGCGACGCGTGGTGGAACGAATGGGGGACGCGTGGTGAGATGAGCGTGCGACGTGTGGTGAGACGAGCGTGCGACGCGTGGTGGGACGAGTGGGGGACGCGTGGTGAGACGAGCGTGCGACTCGTGGTGAGACGAGCGTGCGACGCGTGGTGAGACGAGCGTGCGACGCGTGGTGAGACGAGCGTGCGACGCGTGGTGAGACGAGCGTGCGACGTGTGTTGAGACGAGCGTGCGACGTGTGTTGAGACGAGCGTGTGACGTGTGGTAAGACAAGCGTGCGACGCGTGATGAGACGAGCGTGCGACGCGTGGTGAGACGAGCGTGCGACGCGTGGTGAGACGAGCGTGCGACGCATGGTGAGACGAGCGTGCGACGCGTGGTGAGACGAGCGTGCGACGCATGGTGAGACGAGCGTGCGACGTGTGGTGAGACGAGCGTGCGACGCGTGGTGGGATGAGTGGGGGACGCGTGGTGAGACGAGCGTGAGACTCGTGGTGAGACGAGCGTGCTGCGAGTGGTGAGACGAGCGTGCGACGCGTGGTGGAACGAATGGGGGACGCGTGGTGAGATGAGCGTGCGACGTGTGGTGAGACGAGCGTGCGACGCGTGGTGAGACGAGCGTGCGACGCGTGGTGAGACGAGCGTGCGACGCGTGGTGAGACGAGCGTGCGACGCGTGGTGAGACGAGCGTGCGACGCGTGGTGAGACGAGCGTGCGACGTGTGGTGAGACGAGCGTGTAACGTGTGGTGAGATGAGCGTGCGACGCGTGGTGAGACGAGCGTGCCACGAGTGGTGGGATGAGCGTGCGACGCGTGGTGAGATGAGCGTGCGACGTGTGGTGAGACGAGCGTGCGACGTGTGGTGAGACAAGCGTGCGACGCGTGGTGAGATGAGCGTGCGACGCGTGGTGAGACGAGCGTGCCACGAGTGGTGGGACGAGTGGGGGACGCGTGGTGAGACGAGCGTGCGACGCGTGGTGAGGCGAGCGTGTTGCGCGTGGTGAGACGAGCATGCGACGCGTGTTGAGATGAGCGTGCGACGCGTGGTGAGATGAGCGGGCGATGCGTCTCCCTGCAGCTCCCTGCCATGCCTTACCACTTCATTCCATACTGATGTGATGAGGAGCGCTAGAGTGTGTGTGTGTGTGTGTGTGTGTGTGTGTGTGTGTGTGTGTGTGTGTGTGTGTGTGTGTGTGTGTGTGTGTGTGTGTGTGTGTGTGTGTGCCTTTGCAGTATTGTCTGTCCTTTGAAATAGCCTCCTTGTGAGAGTTGATCCACCATCAGTGTTCATGTTCAGTGTCATTCGATCCCCACCCTCTCCACATTCCCTCCCCACGTGCTGTCAGACCAAGGACGGCTTCCAAGGCACCTTTCACGATGCTCTCTTGCCTGCCACCTTCATATTCAGCGCCCCCTCGTTCGTCTGCTACAACCGGTATGCCACAGTCGTCCGTGGGACCCACGGCGTGGGTGACGTTGAATCACATGTTCAAGTCGGCATGTGCATGTCGTGCCGCCTCACTCGGTCCACCATTACACTGCCTCGTGACCACGTCACTGCCTCGTAGCCACGTCACTGCCTCGTAGCCATGTCACTGCCTCGTAGCCACGTCACTGCCTCGTAGCCATGTCACTGCCTCGTAGCCATGTCACTGCCTCGTAGCCATGTCACTGCCTCGTAGCCATGTCACTGCCTCGTAGCCATGTCACTGCCTCGTAGCCATGTCACTGCCTCGTAGCCATGTCACTGCCTCGTAGCCATGCCACTGCCTCCTGCTGCTGCTGTTGCTGTTGCTGGTCCTGCTGCTGGTCCTGCTGCCAGTATGCCATTGAATCACTGCGTCCACCGTTACATTTCCTCGCCACCATGTCACTGCCTCGTCATCTTGCCACTGAACTGAGCAACTGCAGATTCCTCTAACCCCAGTCGTCACTCCCTGCAGCACCCTCCCTCCACCGCCGGCGGCAACAGCGGCAGCGGCGGCGGCGGGAGAAGCTCCCCCGGCGCCTACAACGGCAATCGCCTGCCTCTACATGACGCCCATGCGCCCGGGGGAGTGCCTCATGGTCTCCCTGCAGGGCAAAAACAAGGGCGTGGAGAAGGGTAACAAGGAGGCAGAGGGCGTGGAGAAGGGTAACAAGGAGGCAGAGGGCGTGGAGAAGGGTAACAAGGAGGCAGAGGGCGTGGAGAAGGGTAACAAGGAGGCAGCAGCAAGAAGGAAGACGCAGTGGGGGGAGCAGTTTGCATCGCAGAGGTGGCGTGCGCACCTCTTCACTCACGCTCTCTTTGACAGTATGATGGCCTCTCTCGCTGCTTTCCTCTCATGCCCTAGCTCCTGTCTCTCATGACTGGTGCCAGCACACACATGCAGTCATGCTCGTCTGAACATAGATGCTATGCATACCTTTCCTGTTTCGAGGATATTACTCACTGTTGTGTGCTGACATTCTGCTTATTCATGCTGCCGTATCGATGCTGCTGCTGCTTGCAATGAGCAGTTTTCCTACAGTACATTCCCCTCGTTGAACCTTGACCGCCACTTCTTTCCATTGCCCTCCACCTCGCCCATCCCTCCACCTCGCCCATCCCTCGTCCTCGTGCCCACCAGGCGACCACTACTTTCTGCACTGCCAGGACATCCTCCTGAGCCACAAGATCGACTCCATTGCCGGCCGTCATCATGCTGCTGCCACGGCCAGGGCAGGACCAGGCGGAATGGCGGAGCAGGAGCAGGCGGAGGCGGAGCGGGCGGCAAGGAGGGCGGGCGGGCGCTTCTGGCAGTCGGAGTACTTCCTGCCCGCCCCGGCTGACCTCTTCGTCGTGGCCTTCCGCCAGTGGATGGGCTCTTATGCTGGTATGCTCATGCCATGGATGGGCACTTCTGCAGGTATGCTCATGCCATGGATGGGCTCTTATGCTGGTATGCTCATGCCATGGATGGGCACTTATGCTGGTATGCTCATGCCATGGATGGGCACTTATGCTGGTATGCTCATGCCATGGATGGGCACTTATGCTGGTATGCTCATGCCATGGATGGGCACTTATGCTGGTATGCTCATGCCATGGATGGGCTCTTATGCTGGTATGCTCATGCCATGGATGGGCTCTTATGCTGGTATGCTCATGCCATGGATGGGCTCTTATGCTGGTATGCTCATGCCATGGATGGGCTCTTATGCTGGTATGCTCATGCCATGTATGGGCACTTATGCTGGTATGCTCATGCCATGGATGGGCATGCATGCAGGCAGGGTGGGTGTGCACATGGCTTGTGATGGATGTGCGTTTGCCGTGCTGCCATGCACCCTCCATGACAAGATAGAGTGTGCTCTACCCTTCAAACTCCGCCCATTCTTCACTTCTTCTCTGTTGGCCGAAACCATCTCTTCACGCACACCGTCAGCACACAGCAGGCACACCCTAAGCATGTACACAGCAGGCACACCCTAAGCACACAGCAGGCACACCCTAAGCATGCACACAGCAGGCACACCCTAAGCACACAGCAGGCACACCCTAACCACACAGCAGGCACACCCTAAGCACACAGCAGGTACACCGTCAGCACACAGCAGGCACACCCTAAGCCTGCACACAGCAGGCACACCCTAAGCATGCACACAGCAGGCACACCCTAAGCATGCCTTTGAGTCGACTCAAACACAGCAGGCACACCCTAAGCCTAAGCCTAAGCATGTCTCCGCCTTCTTTTGAGTCGACTCAAAAGCATTCTAAGCATGTCTCCGCCTCAAAAGCATTCTAAGCATGTCTCCGCCTCAAAAGCATTCTAAGCATGTCTCCGCCTCAAAAGCATTCTAAGCATGTCTCCGCCTTCTCCCCATCCCCCCAACAGACGGCGCTGTAACTTCCCCCCCGGGCTACTCCATGCGCCCAGAGCCACTCCCCAAGGAGCAGGTGTTGGACCGCATGGCCTCCCACACGGCGCACTGCACCTCCTGCTCCTCTGCCCTCGCCACCCTGCAGCGCGCACACCTGCTGCTGCCCACACTCTCCCTGCTCGCCACCGCTGCTGCTGTTGCTGCCCCCCTTGTGTTTCCTTCCGCCTCTATTGTGTTTCCTCTTGTCCTGTTGCTGATGTCAGCAGCTCTGGCAGTTGCTGCCTGGAAGGTGCACCAACTTATCCCACAGTTCATCTATGTGGGTTGGGATCTTTCCAAGACCTAAGTGGTGCATAAGGCACGTTGTTGATATACTGTACTGTTGCGCTTACAGTTATCTTTTGCATGTGACCCTAAGGAAGCCTGTGGTACTGTCATCCCCTGGATGTAAGACCAGGCCGATGTTACGCCCACGTGCTTACATCTGGTCTGGACTAATGCGCTTATATTTGGTTGTTGATTATTAGCCTACCTTAACTAATACTTTCAGCAACCATGATCACAATTTCAGATCAAAAGTTACCGGTAAGAGGAGATGAGCGCACAGTACGGTACCGAACCAAGCCGTAGTTCTCGAATAAACATCCACTACCGTAACCAACTGCCATCAATCAGACAATGGTCATGAAGCTAGAGCTCTGTGGTCCATATCGGGGATGCCAATCGCCCATCATATATGTCCTCAAGTCATGCCAGTTACCTGATGCACAGCTTCATGCATCCTGCTCGCCACTGCTGCTGCCTTCACTCACAGCTAAACCAGTTCTGAACCTACAATTTCACTCTGCTATGGTTTGACGTCGATCCATTGGACATACGCATTACCACAAACACTTTGATGGCAACAATCAAGCTCCACATCCTTGGCACCATCACCACGGTCATGCTACTGGGTCATCCAACACTACCGTATAACTATCAAGGCATGCATTGTCTGTCAACCACACAACCAAGTCTAAATAATTCATCTACTTCAGCAGGCTCCTTCAGTTCTCCCTCCACAAGGAGAGCTTCAACCAGACGTTCAGATGAGCAGCAGCAGGGAAGCCATGGCAGTGCCAACAATGGCTGCTGCTGTGAGGCCAGCAGACCGGGAGGTGTACTTTGCAGGTGAAGGGGGGGTTGCTGGGGAGGCCGTGGGGGGAGATGGGGACCCTGTGGTACTCCCAGGCGATTGGGGCGCTGGAGGCAGGAAGAGAGGGGACATGGAGAAGTAGTATGCGAGGGGACAACTTGGGGCACACGTGTGATTGCAATCAGGGTGTGGGACGGACAGAAATCGCTGTGCTGAGGAGAAGAGCTTGATATCTGAGTAGCACATGATTAGTGTCAAACCTAAATCAGATATTGAAGTGTTAGACGAGCAGCAGTGCTACTACTGCTTGCCACTGGCATGCTGGCTCATGCATGGAGATGGGGGTTCAGGGGAGTGGAATGGACACGCACACTGCAGTTGAATGGGAAGACTTGAAAGAGAAAGGCACATGTGATGTGAGAAAAGCTCATGTGACACAAAGCATGGAAGGGGGATGGGGGAGGAACTCGTTATGGCTTACGAGGTGCCGGCTTGCCGCAGGTGGCGCAGAAGGAGGCACACTGGAGGCAAAAGGCGCTCTGAGGCTGCTGCTGCGCCACGCATGGGGTGTAGTCGTCCGGGCAGGTCAGGCCAGTTCCACTCACATTCCTGTATGTGCAAACTCGAGGGAAGACAACATGCAGGCAAGGGATTCATCAGCTCCAACTTGGTCTTACAGAAGATTGACTCCTCTGGTCGGGCTACAGGCGCACACATCATAGAACACGATGGGTTGCAATTCTCTCATGCCCGCCGTCCTAGAAACACCAACCGGCTGGGTGCATTGGACTGGTGGGTCAAGAGCTGCCATTCACAAGAGAAGCGCTGCCATTCGCAAGAGAAGCGCTGCCATTCACAAGAGAAGCGCTGCCATTCACAAGAGAAGCGCGCTCACAAGGTAGAAAGCTGGGTGAGGCTGCCAATGGACGGCGGGATGCTGCCTGCCAGGCTGTTGCTGGCAAGGTTTCTGATGACGGGAGATCAAAGGCCATGAACATCAGCAGGATTATTGGAGATAATAAACAAGCACAAAGTGTGAGACGATAAATGGAGAACTGTCATGACATCAATGGAGAAACAAACACAAGGTGTTTATGATTACTCAAGGAGCCAAGGAGTGATGGGCAATTCTTGAAGAGCATAAAAGAACATACAAATCTGCCAAGTTGGTGAGGCGTGTAAAAGAATCTGGCATGGAGCCAGACAGTGAGTTTGACGACAGGTCCCTGCATTCCCGATGGCATTCCCAATGGCATCCACGATGACATTCACGATGACATTCACGATGACATTCACGATGACATTCACGATGACATTCACAATGGGAACAAAGAATCACACGGCAATTGGTTGGGGTTGATTAGCAAACATAACAACCATATGGATAGACGGAGTCACGAGGGTGAGAGAAAATTTCACAGTAGCGAGGCAGACTGTGGTGTTGAAGAAAAATTATTGCATTTGTGAGAAAATTTAGGATTACAAGAAGGGATTGGTGGCTGATTTGCAGAAACAAGCGGGAGCGTAAGATAGCGTGTTGTCCGTAAGTGAGCCCCATTTTCCAACTCAAGTCTGGGAAAGATTCCAAATAATAGGTCATAGTGGGCTTCGAGATTTTAAGTGTATTTGGATTGAAGCATGGCTTGTGCATTGTGTCACATTTTCACTGACGCATGCATGCTCGACGCTTTGACCCCTCAAGCTTGACACTCTTCATGAGCTGCGTGTCTGACTAAAGACACCGGTAGGTGGTGATCATGAGCACATTGTACGCAATGGTTCAAATCTACATACTTGCCATTTGGAGAGAGGCTTAAACAGAGCCTACTTGATGTGGAGGTTTGAGAAGTTCATGCTACAAGTAATTGCCTAAAGTGGAGTTTGAATTTAGATGATGCGAAGGAAACAAATCCCAATACCCACGACTAGACATGAACAAAACCGGACCCGAACTGGTTGGGCCCGGGCCAGAACAAAATGCGTTCGGGTTGAATCGAGATGCGTCTGGGTCCAACCAAAACGCATTGTTCGAGGGTTCGGGCCAAAGCTCCAGCGATGTGGTTCGACCAATGGGCAAAGAAGCAGTTCTGGGTCTAGATTTGACAAGAGGCGGCCCGACACACCTAGTTGATTTGAATCGATAACCATATGGGATTGGCGGCCGGGCCCGAACGGTTCGACCCAAACCAGCACAGGTTCTGGTCGAACTAAATTGATAACAAAAAAATGAAAAAGCTTGGTTCAACTAACAGATTGCCTGAAGTTCGGTTTGTTGCTCGTTACATTGGATGGAAGCACACCTCAAGAACGCTATTTAGTTACAAAACAAATGCGTTGTGTGGATGTAATTCCATAAGCACTCGTTATGCATGTGTATGATAATGATCACCTTCCAACTACTGGCTGAAGCCTGGAAGGAACTGAAGAAAGGAAAGCATATGGCTCTCACATATGGGTGCTTTAAATACGAGATGAATTCGATAGATGCAGAAAAAAGAAAGGGCATGTGGAACCTGGCTGTAGCTCAAATGTAAATCCAAGAATGAGCACTACTGACAGTCGAATCAGGTTTGACAGCATGGCGATGGAGTCAGGAATTGTGTCACTCAGGCTGTTGTCGTTCAAGAGTCTGATTGAAGAAAGGCATGCGGGCAAGGGACGAGCAACCAGGGGAATGTATGTTGAGAAAAGGAAGAAAGATGCATGTGGGTTATCCTTTTTTAATTTCCAAGCTGCATGCCTCGCATTTGTTGGTGTCAGATTTGAACATGACAAGTGTATGTATGTAGCGCAATGGCAAAACTGAAAATAATCACCCAAACTAACATCTTCCCCCAACCCCCCAAAACCACTCGCAAATATTGAGTGAACTACTTGCGAGCCAAGAACTCAACATCAGACTAGTCCTGAGTACCACGTCTGGCACGAGATCTGAAAACGAAAGCAGCACATGTAATACGTGCGGTGCTCATCACAATCTTACAATCCTGTCAGGCTGCTCAACCCTCCAATGGTGGATGGAATGGATCCGGTGAAGCCATTGTTGCGAAGGCCCCTGGCAATGGATGGGAATGTTGGAGTAGAGTAGTGTGCGTGCATCCATAAGCGAGTGGGTTTAATCAGACAAGATACCTCCTCCACGCGTTAATGAACGAACAAGAGGGCATACACGGTTGACCAAATGCGATGGGTGGCGATTTCAGGTGAAAACGTAGTTTGCTATGTGAGCTTCATGAACGGTCCAGGTACAATGATTCAACGATTACCCTGCCAAACTTGGGACTCAGACTGACTTGAAAGAGGTGGGGTGTTTAACTCGAGTGAAGGGAGTTTAAGTGAACTTTTGAGCGTGGAAATCAAAGTCTATTGGAAGTGTAGAAGGCATAATCCATTCAAGGTTTATGAGTGATGCAATAATAACATGCTCATCTAGTCGACGTAAATTGTTGCTAAATAACGAGTTGAAGTCAAGAGATGCCCAAGCATAGCATATCTTTCACCGGAACAATTTTCCGGAGGCAGCAGATTTAGGGTTAACTGGCATGGTTTTTGCTATAACCAAGACTCTCCATCTTGCCCCGAATCCAGGTGAGGCTCATTCGCGTAGAAAATGAACCAGCAGGGTCGAGGTCAATCTAAATAAACTATGCAATCTGAAAAGTACAAAGGTTTTCAAGGTTGTCATTTGACTGAGGAAATGTGCCACTCAATCTGTTTGTGTTCCAATAAGTGATTGACACAAGCAAGCAAGGTAGCAATTTCTGTTCTATTACCAAGAAAATCAAAATGGTTCCAGGCAGTTTCACGGGATTCACAGAAGTGCCAGCCGTCATGCATATTCATATGACTGAATGCACATTGCTTGTGGCGAACTTTGCTGCTAATTGCCACGCCACTAGCCAACTCACTGGACCATGAGTTGTCACAACAAACAATGGTATCAGACTGCGGAGAAAATCTGGGGTACAAGCTTCTGGCCCAAGTACAGGTAGAAAGTTCACCCACATCAATCATATCGCACTACATTTCCACAAACAAGGTTCTATATCTCGTTGGGCAAGGCAAACGGTCTTGAATGGAGGTGGTGCACGCCGCACACAATCTCACATTATCAGCGATTGGCTGTTTTCTCATGCCTAGGCTAGGGTAACATGTAGAAACGAATGAGTCGATTACGATCAGCTTTTGAGTGTATCCTTCAAGTTCGTGTGCAACAAAAAGGCTTTTCCACGTCAAATTCATTGACATACGAATCTAATACTGGCGGATTCAATCCGATTATGAATGTGCCACGGGTATACACTTTTCACTCTCCATGCTAGGCAAGCAGTCCATTCCCCCAAGTGATCTTAGGTCTCTCATCCACAGCAGTTTTCATCGCTCTGCATGTGTGAATCTCGTACCATTCCATGTGCAACGCTTTCAAAGAAATACTTCTGATAATCCCTCACTGTTCTCGACAGCCTTACTCTTCATGTTGGTTCGGGCTGAAAAAATAGACTACACTACCCTCGGTTCAAGCGAGCATGTTTAGAAGGATCCCCAGTTTAGAGTATTTAAGACAAAAACCGTACACTATAATCATGACGAGGAGTACCTATGTCTCTTGAGTGCTTGTTTGAAACGATTACTTGACGAACTAATATGTGGGGTACGTGCCAATTCGAATATGGTTATCGACTCAAGTTTGCGTGGTCGAATACCAAATGCCATGCACTGAAAATACCGATAAATCTGTTCACATGCTTAGACTAGGTACCAACAAACTGTACACTGACAGCTTGGCAACATGTTTCGTCCATTTTCTAAAATTTCCTTGTTTCGTAAGCAAGCATACAGATGCTGAATGCTTCTGGCAACATCTGAACAGCTCAGAAGAACATGAGATTTATTTTGGTTGTGCCTCGGATTTTAACCCAACGAGTATCACTCACAGTATAACCAAGTTTGAAAGCTTGGAGATGGAATCTGGAATTGATCCATCCAGACTGTTGTTACTAAGAGATCTGATGGGAGAGAGGCATGCATGCAATTGGCGGGCATACAGAGAGGAACACATTGCAGTCATTGATCAGAATCAAACATCAATTGTTCTCGTTGTTTTCCACTCTCGCAATGGTCAAATTCCATGTAGAAAATTAAAGTGATAAGCACCTACTGTCCAAAACAACTCTGCTAATCGAAATTCGAAACTCAGAATGTGCGTGGTGCGTGCGTGCGTGCGCGCGCACGCGCGTGTGTGTGTGTATGTGTGTGTGTGTGTGTGTGTGTATGTGTGTGTATGTCTGTGTATGTCTGTGCGTGTGTGTGTGTGTGTGTGCGTGCGTGCGTGCGTGCGTGCATGTGTGTGCGTGTGTGTGTGTGTATGTAAGTAAGTAAGCAACTCATTGATGCCTTGAACCTCACTCAAGAACGCATGTGCTTACAACAAAACTATAGGATTTCACTGAATAAAATCCCTGTGGTGTGGAGCCAAAAAAGTGCCCCTCGACATCTTAACAGTGCCAGGGTAAATACCATGTAGTACCACACAACTCTGTGCAACTGAAAGCTGGTGAGGAACGGGGGAACACTTGAGGTACTCACAATGCTGTCAGGCCGCTCAAGCCTCCAATCGTGGCCGGAATGGATCCCGTCAAGCGATTGTCTTGCAGAGTCCTGGCGAGTGGAAGGTTTGCGTAGCGCGTTTTGACAAAAGGCAGTACAATACAAACAGCAAAATTCCATGCGTTGATGAGTGACGGAAGGGGCAATCATGATGACTGTGATGGGTGGATCAGGGTGGTAAATAATGTGAGCCCAAGAGAAGGGGTGCAATTATTCAACCATTTGCTAAAGCCTACTATCTCCTTACACACAGCCACTTGGCATTTACGCAATGAGAAACGAGTACCACGGGACGGGATGATACGTCTTACAAAACACTTTGGCACTAGGGCAACAGGAGCACCACTAGTACAGAATCAAGCAGCATGAATTGCCTTGTCCATCCCTATCAAAGCGCATGTGATTTAAACGCATAGCACAATGAGCGCAAAGTTTCAATATGAGAAAAACCATGGGAGCAGGTGCAGCTAGTTAAAATATACATGGATGCATCAGAGCGTGCAGTAGGGAAGCCCGATCAAGTGCCTATACAGATACATAGAACGCACGATATTGATTTGTCACAGCTGCTTATTGCTTACATGTCAACTCAGAAACCAAGAAGCACGTACAAGCTAGAAAGATTCTTCAGTGTGAAAACGGAGTCAGGAATTGAGCCCGTCAAGTCGTTGAAGTTCAAGTTCCTGATGGGAGGCAAGGGGAGGGCACACACACATGCATGTGGCACAAAATGGAAGGTATCGCACGCATAAGTATGTGGAGAGGGAGGTGTTACCAAGTACCTGATAGATGAAGCACAATACCTGCAAGTCCCACATTTTCTCAAAGTTTCACGACAATGTCGACCCCAGCTTCCATATACAACATTCCTATTCAACTTGTACGGCTTTCCCACAGTTAAGAAGTAGAAAGAAATATACTCACTACATTCTTTTTTTGTGGTTTAAGAACACATTCTGACCAAATTGCTGTCTAATGGGCGATTTGGTTGGGAATAGAGGGGTCATTCAAGCGAATTAAGTAGGACAGCAGTAAGAGTCATCCCCCAGTAAAATCCTATTTTGTTCTATCCAAGTTTCTCCGATGTGCATTGACGCTCGGGACGAACCTGTTTGGGTTCACCTTTTGCTCAAGCCATTATGTACACATCTTTAAGAAGAGTTTTGGTAAAACAAGCACCACACAGACTTTGAGTGCAATGTGAATATTTTGTACTCATAACATAATGATTTAACAGCTGTCTACCCTGTATGCCATAGCTATTAACTCAACCTGATGCTATAATCACCCTTCTTTAGAAAGGGAAGTTGGGTGCAACCAGATTGGTTGTAGCGTGGTGCACTACAGGGTTCAAAGGATGTAGATAGTCAAGAGCGTGATTTGTAAGTCAACAAAGAAACTCACAGAATTTTGACAGATTGAAGCACGCTCAAGGTCGCTGGTATCACACCGCTCAGGCTGTTGTTGGAAGCTGAACTCCACTCCGTACGAATGGGGGGTGCCAGACAGGGAGAGGAGCAGCCCAGCACGAGTGAGTGAGCACACATCACGCCTGCACAGCTGCTATCTGCGATGTGACACACCAATGTCGACATTTTCAGAGTTTGGCTGTGCGCCACACTGCAACTCAATGAAGAACAGCACTCACAAGCAGACATGGGTCACGGTTTGTGCTGAAACAATAATCTCGACGTGGTTTAGCTATACCTCAACTGGAAAAGGTCTAAGTTGAACTGGCTACACCGGTTCAAGTTTTGTCGAGCCGTATTGAACCAAATGTGTCCGACTAGGTGTTTTGTTCATGTCTAACACTTACCTGCGCAACTCAGGTCACAATTGTATTCGGCTCGTATCTGTATTTCCGATAGCAATAAATCATGTTGTCCGTGACCCCTACTTGACTTAGCGAAAACAGAGAGATAAAATGCTAAAATAAATAAACAAAAGGTGATTGCATTGCTAACCTTACATCGCTGACGAGTGTTGAACAAGGGATTCCTTTTTTTTTTCGGAAAAAAAAAGGAAAAAAAAAAAGAAAAAGGCCGTACTTCGAAAAAGGTTGGCCGAACAATTCGGCCAAACTTTTTTTGGTTCAGCCACGGACAGTCAAGCTCAAAATGGGAGAATGGGAGGTGAGATTCATTGCAGCCATGACCCATTTCCAGTCTCCAGCTACGTTCAATTTGAGCCAGCTCGGCCTGATTCGAAAGAGGGCAATTGGTTAGAGATCCAGGTTGGGCTCGGGCCTGCACACGTCCCTGCGCACGGGAAGAGATCCAGGCTGGCATTTACCCCTTCACGCATAATCGCACATGGCACAGCAACAGCAGGAGAGAATGGATAGGAGACAGCTAGAGAGCACATTCCAAGGGTACCTAGCTCATGGACACGCCTGCAGGTCTCAAGGCATGAAGAACTCCAATCTGAGACAAAGTCAAGTCAAGAAAGCATGGTCGCTCACAATGCGTGAAGATTTGCGAGTTTGCTAATGGACTCTGGAATGGTGCCAATCAAGTTGTTAATCGACACGTCCCTGATAAGATAACAGCAAACAGGTAATAGAAGAAGGAAATGCTGATACACATATAATAGGATAGGAAAGGCGAGGCTGATTGAAAAAACGATGAAAAAATACGCTTTAAGTGATTCCGTGACGGGACCATCAGAGGTGGAAAGCAAAGGATTTTGGATGTTTTGCGTTCATCAATATTGATAACAGAGAATGCTTCAAACGAGAGTCATGGGTGATGCGATAAGAAGTAGTGAACACGCCAGTCTATCTATTCAACAGACGCACAATATGGTTAAAGCCTGGAGGTTGCTTAATGTCGTTGGTATCGGGCCAGTCAGGTTGTTACTCCAAACTTCCCTGCATAGAGTAGAAGACAACGTCAGTGAACTGTACACCAGTCTATTCTATTCGCTGTCTGATGCACGCCAGGGAAAAATAATGCACGGAGAAATAACAAAGCAGGGGCCCCAACTCGTCATCTTTCACCCAAGTGTCTGCCATTTTGCAACAAGCCCTTCACTTCAGACGGCATGCCATCAAATCGCAGGTCGCTTTTTCGTACCGAAACAAGCCAATCCAGGCAAACGGCTCAATCAGCAAGTGGAATCGTAGCCAGGCCTTGGCAACTTGCTCAGGACTGAATTTGTTGCGTGTAAGTGTTGGCAATCTTAGTTTTTCTGTTAGATCTGCACGTTATGATGCTGACGACCCCTTATGTGATGCAAGTGAACCTGTTCTAAAGAAGACAGTGATTGTAATTTGTCTTGAGGCGTTTTGATTCTGTCCAGATGTATAAGCAAAACCTGTTAACGCTTGTTTCTATTGATATGAATGAACTCATTTGGTCAGTTGTTCTATGATGAAACATTGAGTAGTTGTGTTCGATCGATTCTTTCTTATTTTCAAAATGTTTAGCATATCAACTGTACAAAAAGTGTTTTATCAAAGTTTTGTCACAAGGTTATACCGAGTTTCTGATACTGTGGGATACCGACTCTCTAGTACGGACTCTGTTTTAAATGTATCTTATATATACAACATACATAGGCTAGAATAGGTGTAGCTCTTTAAGCTATTGGGGGGTTGGGTGTACACTCCAACCACACTTTGTGGTTGGGTCAAGATTTGGTTTGGTCTTGGTCCTTGGTTGGCACTTGCCAACATTTGGTCCTAAGGCCAACCAATCACAAGCTAGCAACATTGTGGGGTTCCCTACTCCACAAGGCAACTCACCCATTGGCCAACTTAGTGGCCAATAGGGTTGCACCTTCTTCCAACCTCTCTTCCTTGCATGCTTGTACTATAGAGCCTCCATGGCTCATTACTCAATCATTCTTGAATCCTATCATGGTATTCAGAGCCAAATGGCTCACGCCACCTCCCTCGATCCTTAGGCCGTAATTTCCTCTCCGCTTCTCCACTCTAGCGGACTACGATGCACATCCGTCAATTCGCATCTTAGATCTAGCCTCCCGCGGCCTCAATCCTCCCTCCCGTACCTCAGATCTAGCTTTCCGCGGCTCAGATCTACTCCTCCGCGGCCTCAATCCTCCCTCCCGCGGCCTCAATCCTCCCTCCCGCGGCCTCAATCCTCCCTCCCGCGGCCTCAATCCTCCCTCCCGCGGCCTCAATCCTCCCTCCCGCGGCCCCAATCCTCCCTCTCGCGGCCTTCAACCGCTCTCCCGTGGCCTCAATCCTCTCTCCCGCCGTCACGCCTCCCTCACGCCTTCCGTCGCGGACGACCCGCGCGCCGTCGCGGACGGCTAGCACGCCGTCGCGGACGGCCAGCAAGCCGTCGCGGACGGCCAGCAAGCCGTCGCGGACGGCCAGCACGCCGTCGCGGACGGCCAGCACGCCGTCGCGGACGGCCAGCACGCCGTCGCGGACGGCCAGCACGCCGTCGCGGACGGCCAGCACGCAGCCACGAGCACCCCGCGCGCCGACGCGCACGGCCAGCGCGGAGCCATCGACGACCTGCGCGCCAGCGCGGACGGCCAGCACGCGAGCGGCGCCGATCCCCACGCTGACGCGGACGGCCACCGCAAAGCCACGCGGCTGTCCCTCGCGCTGACGCGGACGGCCGACGCGGAGCCACGCGGCCGTCCCTCGCGCTGACGCGGACGACCGACGCGGAGCCGCGGCCGACCCTCGCGCACTCGCGGCCGGCCGGCGCGCCGCCGCGACTGACCTCCGCGCCCTCGCGGTCGCCTGCTCGCGCTCACCGCGACCTCCCCCCTTCATCCGCGCCCCGCCTCACACTTTCGCGCCACCCTCCATCTCCCCTACCTCCTCCCCCCTGCTCCATCCTTAACTGCACCAGCAACAGCACCTAGCAGCGGCACCTTCAACCCTAAACCAGCAGCGGCACCTTCAACGGCACCAGCAGCGGCACCGTCAACGGCACCAGCAGCGGTACCGTCAACGGCACCAGCAGCGGCACCTTCCCGACTTCGCCATCATGGCGTCCGCAGACTCATCGGTCGGCTTGGCAACCATTGACTCTCTCGAGTTGTTGGGCGACAACTCGGCCGCCAACTGGCACTCTTATGCCCACTCCGTCGAGGTGTTGCTCTTCTCGGTTGTCGTCAGTGGATACACCCTCCGTTCCGTCGTGTTCCAGGAGGAAGGCGGACTCCAGCCCGTCGCCCCTTCCCCTCCCACCGGACCTCCTCCTGACGAGCCCAGACCTGAGCCCGAACCTTCTGGTGATCCTCCCACCTTCGCGCCGGATGTCAACAATCCTCAGAGCATGGAAACTGCCATCCGTACCTACCGCACCGCACTCAACGACCACCTTCGCCGTCAACTGCGCTATGAGGACGACAAGCGCGCCTACGACGAGGCTGCTGCCCGCCACCGCGATTACCAAGCCCGGCTCACCACGTACACTACACGTCTCGCCAGCTACACCACCGACATCGCTGCGTGGCGCATTGCTGACCGTCGAGCTCTCGCCATCCTCCTCGCCACTATCCCCTCCTCCCTCAAACGAGAGCTTTCACCTACCTCCTCCTCCCACCTGTGGCAACTGCTTGTCGACCTCTTTGACCGGCAGGACATCGCCACCCTCTATGCCCTCATCAAGGAATTTGGATCCATCACCATGGATTCCACTGCCGGCGCAGCCGCCTTTACTCGCCGCGTCCTTGACCTTGCTCGCCGCCTTGCAGCACTTGGCGTCACCTACCCTGACACCGTCATCTGCTGCCACCTCCTCGAAGGCCTCACTCCCGCCTTCGATGCCCACAAGCTCGCATACATGCAACTCCTCTCCAAGCATGACACTCCCGCTCAAGTTGCCCAGTGGATTATCACCACTGAGGCTGAAATCCTTCGCCACTCCTCCTCCACTACTGCGGTAGCACAGCAGCGCAGCGGCAAGGGCGGACGTGGGGGAGGGCGTGGAGGTGGGCGTGGTGGTGGTCGAGGCGGCTCTGGCGGTCGTGGTGGTGCGGGTCGTGGGGCAGCAGCGGCCTTCCCACCCTGTCAGTATCTTCCCCTCTATGGCCCCACCCGAGGCCAACGCTGCAACCAAACCACTCATGCAACTGACACGTGCTTCAAGGCACTCAGCGATGAGTGGTTCGCTCGTGGGAACTCTGGCACCCCTCCTCGCTGGTCCGCCCTTTATCCCCGCCCCACTCCCCTCGATGTTCGCACCTCTCCCCTCTACGCCCCCTCCTCCTCCTCCCAGGCCCACCAGGCCTTTGCTCTCCCCTCTCAGCAGCAGCAGCAGCAGCAGCAGCAGCACCAGTACCAGCAGCAGCAGCAGCAGCAGCAACAGCAGCAGAGTGCCCACCAGCAGGGACCGCAGCAGTATGGGCAGCAGCTCCAGCAGCTCCAGCAGCAGCTTCAGCAGCTCCAGCAGCAGCTCGACCTCCAGCCCCAACTTCCTCTCCTCCCTCCTCCTCCTGTCCCCCAGCAGCAGCCGTTTCCCAGCTGGACCGCCGGGAATGCGGCCTCCGCGGCCCACCTCTCCGGTCCATCCCCTGCGCCGTCCACAGGTGGCAGTGTGACCCCCTTTCCCTCCTCTGGCTTTGTTGGTCTCCTTAGTCAGCCTCCTTCTGTTGCATCTCCTATGTATGCCCCTGCTATTAATGAAACCTCAATTCAGTATTCCGCCTCACCCTCCTCCACCCTTGAGTTCGTCTTGGACAGTGGAGCCACTTACAATGTCTTTCGAGATGCCGGCAAACTCAATCCTCTTCCCACATCCACGTCCCTCCTTGGCGCTGATAGCAGCTTTTCCATCCCCTGTCACAACACCTCCACCCTTCCCTGTCCTCTCTTTCCCTCAGGTACTGTCACAGGTCTTCACATTCCCTCCCTTCGCACCAACCTCCTCTCCCAAAGGTCCCTCCAACAATCCATGATCACCACTCTCACCCCAGGTGGTGCTAACCACTGTGACCTCTACCAAACTTCCACAGGTCGCTTCCTCGCCCGTATTCCCTACTGTCCCCGCTCCCGTCTATACACCCTTCGGGTTCCTCGCCCCCTCACCTTCCACGTTGCCTCCCCCCCCCCCCCTCCTCCCCCCCCCTCCTCCCCTCCCCTCCACTAACCCACCCGTCCCCCCCCGCCCCCCTGACTCTGACTGCTCATGTCGCTCCCTCTCCCACCCTGCCATCCTCCTCCATCACAGGCTAGGTCACCCCAACTTCGCCACTCTGCGCTCCTCTGTATCCTCCGGTCTCCTCCACGGTCTCCCCTCCTCCCTCCCTCCCCTCCCAAAGTCCCCTGCCCCCCCTTGCGTCGTCTGCGTTCAGAGCAAGCTCAAGCAGCAGCCGCACCGGAGCTCCCACTCCGCTGTTGCCCAGCCACTTGATCTTGTTCACATGGACCTCTGGGGCCCTAACCCTTCCCCCACTCGCCAAGGCCATCGCTACATTCTCGTGCTCGTCGATGACCACAGTCGGTACTCGTCCGTCTCTCTC
Source organism: Closterium sp. Yama58-4 (assembly GCA_947470075.1). Lineage (NCBI taxonomy): Eukaryota > Viridiplantae > Streptophyta > Zygnematophyceae > Desmidiales > Closteriaceae > Closterium > Closterium sp. Yama58-4. The sequence goes on along the minus strand of CANIUD010000056.1, from coordinate 343,425 downwards.
CTTCGGACGAAAGCGGACGCCCCGACCGCGATCATTGCATGGCTCGAACAAGCCAGCACCCATTTTGGGCGCCCTGTTCGCCGCCTTCACTCTGATGGTGGTGGTGAGTTCCTTAATACCCAAATTTCCTCCTACTGCCAGTCCCGCGGCATTCTCCAGACTCACACCCTCCCTCACTCCCCACAGCAGAACGGTGTCGCTGAGAGCCGTGTTCGGGAGATCACCAAAACGGCTCGGTGTCTTCTTGTCCACGCCTCATGCCCCCCTTCTCTGTGGGGCTACGCCCTCCTTCATGCCGCCCTTCTTACTAACCTTTACCCTCACCCCCTCCTCCCCTCCACCACCCCCACTGAGCTATGGACAAAGGACAAACCCGATGTCTCCCCTCTTCGAGTCTGGGGCTCTAAGGCATATGTCCTCATTCACCCGTCTGACCGATCCCGCTCCCTTGGAAAGCTTGCCCCTCGTACCCTTCCTTGCGTCTTCCTTGGTCATAACCCCTCCTCCCCCGACTATCTTTTCCTCCACCCCCCTTCCGGTCGACTAATTCGCAGCAGAGATGTCGTCTTTGACGAATCCACCCCCTATTATTCCTCTCCTCCATCCACTGACCCACTCCCACCTCTGACTCGTCCCCTTGTCTGGTCTGACACCACCCCTCCCCCTCTCCTCCCTCCTCCCCCCATCCTCCCACCCCCTCCCCCTCCGCCCTCCCAGTCCCACGGTGCCCCTCCCTCGTCTGGTGACATCTTTGATCTGGACCCTCTATCCTCCCCTGTCTCCCCCGCCCACTCCTCCCCCGGCGCCCCTCCCCCTCCCTCCCAACCCTCACCTCCCTCCCCCACTCCCCGCACCATACTCACTCGGTATCCTCACACCAGGTCACGTGACAGTATCCTTGGTGCACCGCCCCCTGTTACCCTCTCTACCTCTTCCCTTCCCCCTCTTTCTCCCCTCCTTCACCACTTCTTCCAGGCTGTCTTACATCAAGCCCCTCATGCACCAGCCCCCTCAACCACCTCTCCATCATCGGCAGCAGCAGCTCCAGCAGCAACCACTGCAGCGGCACCAGCAGCGGCAGGTGCAGCAGCAGCAGCGGCACCAGCAGCGGCACCAGCAGCGGCACCAGCAGCGGCACCAGCAGCGGCACCAGCAGCGGCACCAGCAGCAGCACCAGCAGCGGCAGCAGCGGCCTCCGCAGCAGCACCAGCAGCGGCACCAACAACGGCACCAGCAGCAGCACGAGCAGCGGCACCAGCGGTCATCCGCGCCTTCCACACCTCCCTCTCTGAGGACTCCCATGAGGAGTTCCTTGACCTCCACCTTTCCGACCCCTCCCTCCTCCCCATCACCTTTGACCTGTCTGGAACACCAGTCTTCGCCTTTTCCTCTGCTCCCTCCATCTTCGTCCCAACCACGTACGAGGAGGCCATGGCTTGCCCCGACGCCCCGCTCTGGCTTGCCGCCATCATCAAGGAGCTCGAGGCATTTATCGCCAACTCCTCCTTCGTTGATGTGCCTCGCCCTCCCTCCTCTACGAACGTGGTAAAGGGGAAGTGGGTGTTTCGCGTCAAGCAGCTACCAGGAGAGCCGCCCGTCTACAAGGCCCGGTATTGCGCCAAGGGCTTCACGCAGCGGTATGGTTTTGACTTCTTCGACACCTTCTCCCCCACCGCCAAACCTGCTACCGTTCGCGCTGTACTCGACCTCGCCGCTCGCCTCAACATGGAGATCCACTCGATGGATGTCTCCAACGCCTTCCTCCAAGGCGTCCTACGTGAACTGATCTACATGGAGCGCCCAGACGGCTTCCACCTCCCCTTCCCCGCCGACTCCGTCTGGCAGCTGCGCCGACCCGTGTACGGGCTCCGTCAGGCACCCAGGGAGTGGCATGCCAAGCTCGCCGCCACCCTTGCTGAGCTTGGCTTTCGCACCTCCCGCTCTGACGCCAGCCTCTTCCTCCGCACCTCCCCCTCCCCCTTCTACATCCTCGTCTATGTTGACGACATGATCCTCCTCACCGCCGACCTTGCCGAGCTCGAGACTGTCAAGGCGGAGCTGGGCAGCCGTCTCAAGTGCAAAGACCTGGGAGAGCTGCAGAACTACCTCGGCATGACCATCACTCGCGACCGCTCCGCCCGCACCATCTCACTCTCTCAGGGTCACTACCTCCAGCAGGTCTTGGACCGGTTTGACATGGCGCGCGGCAACCCCCAGCCCACTCCCCTCTCGGTTGGGCACCACCTCTCCCCACCCTCCTCTCCCTCTCCCTCCTCCCATCCTTATCCGGAACTCATCGGCTCTCTCATGTACGCCATGGTTTCCACTCGCCCTGACCTTGCCTACCCCATCAGCGTCCTCGCTCGGTTCGTTGGCGCTGGCAAGCACACGGAAGAGCACTGGCAGGCCGCCAAGCGTGTCCTTCGCTACATTCGTGGCACCAAGGACTATGTCCTCACTCTTGGCGGCCCTTCCCCACCACTCCTCAACGGCTACAGCGACTCTTCCTGGGCTGATTCTCGACCGGATCGGCGGTCCTCTCAGGGTTATGGCTTCTCCCTGGGCATCGGTCTCATCAGCTGGCGGTCCACACGCTCCTCTGCCGTCGCCCTCTCCTCCTGCGAAGCAGAGCTCTACGCTGCGACCATGGCCGCGCAAGAAGCACGCTGGCTCACCTTCCTCCTTGATGAGCTAGGAGCCCCCCAACGCTGTCCCACCATCTGGTGTGACAACGCCAGCACCATCCACCTCACCAAGGACGCTGTGTATCATGGGCGCTCAAAACACATTGAGCTTCGCTACTTCTTCATTCGCGATCTCGTTGAGGCCGGCCACATTCGTCTTGGCAAAATCGACTCGGCAGCCAACCTCGCCGACATCTTCACCAAAGCTCTTCCCCAAGCGTCCCACTCCTTCCTGTTGCGTCTCCTTGGGCTCACCCCGCCACCAGTTTTGGCGGCCTCCTGATTACATTTTTTCTAGCCTTATGCATGTTGGGGGGTTGTGTTGTAAATGTATCTTATATATACAACATACATAGGCTAGAATAGGTGTAGCTCTTTAAGCTATTGGGGGGTTGGGTGTACACTCCAACCACACTTTGTGGTTGGGTCAAGATTTGGTTTGGTCTTGGTCCTTGGTTGGCACTTGCCAACATTTGGTCCTAAGGCCAACCAATCACAAGCTAGCAACATTGTGGGGTTCCCTACTCCACAAGGCAACTCACCCATTGGCCAACTTAGTGGCCAATAGGGTTGCACCTTCTTCCAACCTCTCTTCCTTGCATGCTTGTACTATAGAGCCTCCATGGCTCATTACTCAATCATTCTTGAATCCTATCAGACTCTACATGATGTGCAGCGTGCACACACACCTGTTGCCGTTTCTTCTTTCCCTTATGTTGCATTGCAGAAGATGCACGGTAAAAATAGTTCGGACTAAAGAATCGGTAATCAACAGGAACCGGTAACTTTTTAAACAACGGAGGGCATACAGCACACAAATTTGTGGCAAGAGCTTTGAATCACTTTTGAGCAGGTGGCCGGCCAATCCAGCAGCTTTTGTCTAGCCCAAACAAGTTGCGGAGTGTAAGCAAGCATCAACATTCTGCATGCATCAACAAGTTGCGGAGTGTAAGCAAGCATCAACATTCTGCATGCATCAACAAGTTGCGGAGTGTAAGCCGTGGCGGCTTCCTGTGCGAGATGAAGTTTTATTGGTGCCAGTAACAGGCATGTGGGATCTGTATAGGACTGACCACCTAAGACGAAAAGACTTGAGCAGCAGCCTGCAGGTCGAACGACCACATGAGATGAGAATACATGATCGGTTTGGTTGGGTCTGGCTGGATCCGGTTGGGTTGGGTCGACCTGGTCGGGTTGAGCGCACACCAGAGGAGCCACCCAACCCGGCTAAAATCCCTAGCCGATGTCAACCCAACCTGACTTAACCCAGCCCGACCTGACCCGACCCGATCCGAGCCTATTGCCATGTCTAGCCTGGATACACCTTACACGTAAACCCAGCAAAGATTACTACTCCTCACAGTTGAATCAATTTTGACAGCTTGGAGACGGAGTCTGGAATTGTTCCACTCAGACTATTGTTGCCAAGGGCTCTGACGGGAGAAGGGTATGCAAGCGAGGGTGGGCATCCAGAAAAGGAATTGATTGCATGAATAAATTTGTTGGATCTATGGTGAGACGCTTGCCAGCTGGATTGATCTTGCTTTCAGACATAAAAGATCATGGTTTGCGATTTTTGTTGTTTGCCACTCGTGTGGTGTTCACATTCTGCTTGAAAGAATACCTACAACGAGCATTTGTTAAGCAGCTGCTGGTGAAAACAATGAGTCTATACTTACACATAGAACAAAAAGCTTCCCTCACACAAGCACTAGCGAGTTCATCTGATTGTTGTGTACGAAAAGCAGAATTGCACAAAAAGAAGTGCTTATGTATCCAAGCGATGCAAGTGAGGAACCTTTAACAGCCACCCCCTCCACCGCTCAAGCAAGCATGGGCTTTACTACTACTACGGCAATCATTAGTCGAATCCTCGTGGAGCCAACAAAGTACGCCTCGACACCTCAGCAGTCAGTCAGCAGTGCAGCAGTGCCAACAAGTACCATGTATCACCCAACCCAACTCTCCAAAGCTTTGGAAAACGAGTGAAGAACCGGTAACTTGGGGTGATTGCGCTAGTCGTACTCACAACGTTGTCAATGCGCTCAAACCTCCAACTGTGGATGGAATGGTTCCAGTCAAGCGATTGCCTTGAAGAACCCTGGCGAAGGATGGCAAGGGCATGAATGTACAAACAGGCAGGGAAACGGCAAACGTTGTCCATGCATTAATGATTGAACAAGAAGACAGTCACTCCCTCAGTATATAATCTGATGGATAGACCAGGGTGGAAACATAGGTAGCCTAAGAAAACAGGGTACAATCATTCAAACCTTGAATTGAGAGGCTCACAAGGCAATTAGATTCTTGAGGTTGCTGATTGTTTCTTGAATTGTGCCAGTCAACCCGTTGTTATTAACATATCTGCAGCTCAGTTTATGGGGAAAGCAAGTGAATGAGCGGGGATGAAAAATAAAAGCGCATGTTGGTGGCCTCCAAGCGAAGCTTATATCGACTTGCCCATTGTGTACACGCCAGCTCGACTGTACGCCAGCTCAACTGTACGCCAGCTCGACTGTACGCCAGCTCAACTGTACGCCAGCTCGACGCCAGCTCGACTGTACGCCAGCTTGACTGTACGCCAGCTCAACTGTACGCCAGCTTGACTGTACGCCAGCTCAACTGTACGCTAGCTCGACTGTACGACAGGCAGCACGACTTGGCGCAACGACTAGCTGGCCCCGAAGGAGGGGCCACTGCTGAGCCCTTTGCTCAAGCCTGCTTACTGCGACATACATCCATGCAATGTGGCAAGGTGCAGTAGGAAAATAGGTGTTTTGCGCACATCATGGCTTGGCGCACTGGAAAACGAGTGAGCGATATAAGCCTCCAAACCTAACAACGGCTCCAGTCACATCCACACCTTGGCAGAATGTATTTCGAACAGAATATTCAGAAAAGCACCTACGTGCACTTGAATGCATAGCACAAGGAGTGCAAAGTTGCAATATGTGAATGGTGCAGTGTGGCTCACATGCCAACTGAAGGAGGCATGGCACTCACAATTCACGAAGGGCTGAAAGTCTGGTAAGGGAGTCGGGGATTGGGCCCGTCAAGCTGTTGTAAGGAAGAAACCTGATGAGGCAATCACTCGACGGAGGGTATGGGGCGGATGCAGTATTACACGTCTCAATATCACAATAAGAAGGATGTCAAATTTCTGCAAAATAGAAACCATTTCGTTAGAAATAGCTTGTGTCAAACACTTTCAGGCCGAAAAAAAAGAACCTGATCAATTCGACTCGGCTTTCTACCAATGTCTATTCCCATCCCTACAGGGAAATCGCTTGCAAAACAGAACAGCACCAGTGCGTACAGGATGTGTAATCACACAGCCAAATTCATGCACGCACACAGAACATAATTCACGCAGTTGAAGTCTGCAAGCTCCGTGCAGCCTCCAAGCTGAAAGGATCGAGCTTGGTATGGCTTCAAGTGAAAGCAGATGCAGCTATGTAAAGTGTTTGGTGATCCGGTATGTGCAACGAGACAGGTCTGGGCTGGTCAGTCCGGTGGGCTCGACCCGACCAGGTCGACCCGACCCAATCCGATACGATTCTCGGGTCGGGATTTGCGCGGGTTGACCAGAACCGCGGTATATGCCGAGCCGACCCCCTTAGGGCCAAGTCTGGTCGGGCAAAACCTCAACCCGACCTAACCCGACCAGACCCGACCCAACCTAGACACGCCCGGGACGACCCGACCCAGGGCGACTTGACCCGACCCAACCCTTTCGGAGCAAAACCAGGTGAGGTCGGATCGAAACGTAAAACTACACTTGCAAAAACAATCAGAAGACTCCCGGGTGGAAGATCAATGACAGAAGCAACCACTTTCAAGCAATGTCCTTGAAAAGATAGAATAGGATGTGAGCACAGCACAAGGTACATGTGCAAGCCGAACCTCGCCGTCAAGCAGCTATTGTATTGAGACGCCTCAAAGTCGCCACGCCAAGCAGCTAACTCACATGCTTTCACATGCAAGAAGGTTGCTCAGTGACGGCGGCATTGGTCCAGTCAGGTTGTTTCGTGGGATGGCTCTGCAGATTGTCGAATAGGAGGGTGATTAGAGCATATTGAAAGAAGCGACACTGAGAAGTTGGTTCTCAGAATGGTCGTGCTCAAAATGGTGAGCGAGTGCTCAAAATGGTGAGCGAGTGCTCAAAATGGTGAGTGAGTGCTCAAAATGGTGAGCGAGTGCTCCAGAATCATCCAATCAGAGCATGCGAGGCGAGCCAAGCCAAACCCAGAGAGGCAGGTGGGCTTCACAACGGATGAGGCGAGCCGCAGGCTGATGCCACTCGCATGCTGATGCCACTCGCAGGCTGATGCCACTCGCAGGCTGATGCCACTCGCATGCTGATGCCACTCGCATGCTGATGCCACTCGCATGCTGATGCCACTCGCATGCTGATGCCACTCGCAGGCTGATGCCACTCGCAGGCTGATGCCACTCGCATGCTGATGCCACTCGCATGCTGATGCCACTCGCAGGCTGATGCCACTCGCAGGCTGATGCCACTCGCAGGCTGATGCCACTCGCAGGCTGATGCCACTCGCAGGCTGATGCCACTCGCAGGCTGATGCCACTCGCAGGCTGATGCCACTCGCAGGCTGATGCCACTCGCAGGCTGATGCCACTCGCAGGCTGATGCCACTCGCAGGCTGATGCCACTCGCAGGCTGATGCCACTCGCAGGCTGATGCCACTCGCAGGCTGATGCCACTCGCAGGCTGATGCCACTCGCAGGCTGATGCCACTCGCAGGCTGATGCCACTCGCAGGCTGATGCCACTCGCAGGCTGATGCCACTCGCAGGCTGATGCCACTCGCAGGCTGATGCCACTCGCAGGCTGATGCCACTCGCAGGCTGATGCCATTCGCAGGCTGATGCCACTCGCAGGCTGATGCCACTCGCAGGCTGATGCCACTCGCAGGCTGATGCCACTCGCAGGCTGATGCGACTCGCAGGCTGATGCCACACGCAGGCTGATGCCACTCGCAGGCTGATGCCACTCGCAGGCTGATGCCACTCGCAGGCTGATGCCACTCGCAGGCTGATGCCACTCGCAGGCTGATGCCACTCGCAGGCTGATGCCACTCGCAGGCTGATGCCACTCGCAGGCTGATGCCACTCGCAGGCTGATGCCACTCGCAGGCTGATGCCACTCGCAGGCTGATGCCACTCGCAGGCTGATGCCACTCGCAGGCTGATGCCACTCGCAGGCTGATGCCACTCGCAGGCTGATGCCACTCGCAGGCTGATGCCACTCGCAGGCTGATGCCACTCGCAGGCTGATGCCACTCGCAGGCTGATGCCACTCGCAGGCTGATGCCACTCGCAGGCTGATGCCACTCGCAGGCTGATGCCACTCGCAGGCTGATGCCACTCGCAGGCTGATGCCACTCGCAGGCTGATGCCACTCGCAGGCTGATGCCACTCGCACGCTGATGCCACTCGCAGGCTGATGCCACTCGCAGGCTGATGCCACTCGCAGGCTGATGCCACTCGCAGGCTGATGCCACTCGCAGGCTGATGCCACTCGCAGGCTGATGCCACTCGCAGGCTGATGCCACTCGCAGGCTGATGCCACTCGCAGGCTGATGCCACTCGCAGGCTGATGCCACTCGCAGGCTGATGCCACTCGCAGGCTGATGCCACTCGCAGGCTGATGCCACTCGCAGGCTGATGCCACTCGCAGGCTGATGCCACTCGCAGGCTGATGCCACTCGCAGGCTGATGCCACTCGCAGGCTGATGCCACTCGCAGGCTGATGCCACTCGCAGGCTGCACGTGGCAATCCATTCCAGTCTGAACGTCACGTCACTAGTGAAAAATTGCTCGTGGCAAGACATGCATGCCTGAAAAAGCTGATCGTGGGCATGGAGAGCACACGCTGACTGATTTTCCACAGCAGATTGCCGCTCCCGTGTCAACCCAGAAACCAAAAGCCACGTACAAGAAAGAAATCTTTGTGAGGGTTGAAATCGAGTCAGGAATTGAACCCGTCAAACCGTTGGTGCCCAATTTCCTGATGGAGGCAAATGGAGGGTGCGGGTGCATGTCGCACGAAATGGAAAGTATTGCACAGGTGTGTGAATGAAGATGGAGGTGCTACTTCAATGAACAATACCTGAAAAGCCCAGCTTAAGCTTCTCTTACATTTTCTTTAAAAAACACTTTCATAACAACCACCACGTAGACTTCAAGTGCAGGGCACGTCATCCATGGGTGGAATACTCGAGTAAAAACTTGTCGAGAAAATTTGAGTAACACTTCGCCCCCCTGCACATCCCACACCCCCCCAACGACCTCCGCTGCCTCGCCTTCCCCCCATCACTTTCCCCCATTCTCACCTTCCCCCCATCACTTTCCCCCATTCTCACCTTCCCCCCATCACTTTCCCCCATTCTCACCTTCCCCCCATCACTTTCCCCCATTCTCACCTTCCCCCATCGCTTTTCCCCTTTCTCACCTCGCCCCCGTCACTTTCCCCGTTCTCACCTTCCCCCCATCACTTTCCCCCATTCTCACCTTCCCCCCATCACTTTCCCCCATTCTCACCTTCCCCCATCGCTTTTCCCCTTTCTCACCTTCCCCCATAGCTTTTCCCCTTCCTCACCTCGCCCCCGTCACTTTCCCCGTTCTCACCTTCCCCTCATCACTTTCCCCCATTCTCACCTTCCCCCCATCACTTTACCCCATTCTCACCTTCCCCCCATCACTTTCCCCCATTCTCACCTTCCCCCATCGCTTTTCCCCTTTCTCACCTCGCCCCTGTCACTTTCCCCCGTTCTCACCTTCCCCCCATCACTTTCCCCCATTCTCACCTTCTCCCCATCACTTTCAGCCATTCGGTGACCCCCACAATACCCCTCGACATATTCTTCCAAAACAAAGAAGGGTTAAATGTTGAAACGGTGGTGACTGTTGAAACAAAGAGGATTCTCAAACATTATCAAAGCACGGTTCGACAAGCTAAACCCGAAGCTCAGGCCGTTTGCCACCATAAACGCTTCAACCCAACTTGGTTTGATCTGGTCCGACTTACTGACAGTTGGAGTTGGTTCAAGCCGAATCAGCTTCGGTTGAACGCTCATGGCAGCTTACAATTCAACAAGGCTCGTGAGCCTGCTGATGGATTGAGGAATCGTGCCCGTGATGCTGTTGTAACCAAGGTCCCTGGTGGGAAGGTGAGGGAGAGAGACGAACGAGAGATGAGGTTCGAAGGGCAGGTGAGAGGAGAACGGGAGGTGAGAGAAAGGGCATGCTGCAGATGAGGTGCAGGCTGGCAGGCACCCCTAATGGCAATGCACATGATAGATCATCAACAGTAACAGCAGGAGGGGATGAGCAGGGACAGGTGGAGAGCACACAGCTCATGGCAACATCTGCAGATCTCAAGCCATAAAGAGCTCCAATTTGAGGCAAAGCTAAAAAAGGAATGGTTTAGGTACTCACAAGGTAGTGAGGCCTGCGAGTTTGCTAATGGACTCAGGAATGCTGCCGGTCAAGTTGTTGAAAGCAAGTCGTCTGCCAAGACAGCCAAGGGCATGCATACATGCAAGGGCAATCGAATAAGTCAGGAAGAGCAGGTGGGCCGGCCGGCAGCTCGACCCGTTTCGTCAATCCGTCTCAGGGACGAGGCAGACCATCCGTCTCCAACATTCACCCCGTCCCCTCCTCGCTCATGTGGAGTCAGCTTGACAAGCCGCAAGAGCCGGGCAATGAGTCAGCTTGACAAGCCTGCAGACCTCAAGGCATGAAGCTTCAAACTGAGACAAAGTCCACGAAAGCATGGCAGGTACTCACAATACACGGAGGTTTGCGAGGTTGGTAAGGGCCTCGGGAATGGTGCCAGTAAACAAGTTGGCTCCCACATCGCTGAAAGGACAACGGGCATGCATGCATGTGTGTTGGAATTGAGATTAGTCCAGAGCAGGCGGCCCAGCTGGAAGTTTGGCTCTTTGCATCAGCTTGTTCGAGAACTGCCGGTCTCTATCGTTCAGCTCGCCGTGCAGACCGGCGTATATCGTCCGCCGATCTGCGCAAAACAGCCATCCTAGCAGACAATTCCTGCAGCTGACGGGTTACGTCGGGTCGGTCGACCCGTCCCGTCCCGCGACGCGATGGGTCCCTATTTCGGGACTCGGGCCGACCCGACCCGAGCCAAGCGTGTTGACCCGACCCAAACCGAATGAGCCGACCCGCTACACCCAAATCGGCTTGTTCGGGCTTGTGACCCGACTACCCGGCCAAACAGCCGGGAAGGGACGAACCCGCTCAGGTCATGACGAGGCGCACAGGCTCCCATCCAGCTAGATGTCCAGCTCCGTTCATTTTGAGCAAGCCAGATTCAAGGAAGGGAGAGCTTATCCGAAACTCAGGCCTTTGCACAGGAGGAGGTGCGAGCTGGCAGGAACCTTTTTTGGTATTGCATGATAGAGCAACAGCAGGAGAGAACGAATGGTGGACAGTTGGAGAGCACATGCTAAAGGCACAGAGCTCATGGCAACACCACTCCTCATTGCATGAGGAGTTTCGACCTGAGACAATGCCCATGACAGCATGGCAGGTACTCACAAGGTAGTGAGGAGTGCGAGGTTGGCAATGGCCTCAGGAACTGTGCCAGTTAACCTGTTCTTCCCCAGGTCGCTGAACAGACAGCAAGCAGGCATCCATGCATGTGTGGAGAATACGTTTTAGGTAAGAGCGGGTGCCTCATCCAACATTTTAAAAGCACACAGAACAGATCATGGCAACACCTGCAGATCTAGAGGAACCTCAATCTGAATCAAACCCCCAAAATAGCATGGCACTCACAAGTGATTAAGCTTTGCAAGCTTGGTGATGGACTCGGGAAATCCAGTGAGCTGGTTGGAAAACAGGTCTCTGACAAGACAGTCAAGGGCATACATGTGTGGAGAATCGGGTTTAGTCGAGAGCATGTGACGTGACCCAGCTGACAGCTCCGCTCGTTGGCTCCGCTCTTCAAGGGCAGCCCACTATCACAGCAGCACAATCACCCACAGCCCGCTAACGTGGCAGCATACTCATGTTAAACGCACAAATATATTCTCATTCATGGTGATTCATTTAATCTCAACATTAGTTACGCAGGGAAGGTGCTGGCTGGAAGGCACCTATTATGGTCATGAATAGGGGACGGCTGGAGAGCACATTGTAAGAGCACATTGTAAGTGCACACATCTCACGGCACACATTGTAAGAAAGAGATATAGTCTGAGACTAAGCCGAAGAAAAGATGGCACTCACAAGTGGCGAAGATTTGCGAGGCTGCTGAACGACTGAGGAATGCTGCCAGTCAGGTTGGTAAACGCCAGGATACTGACAAGATAGCAGCAAACGAAAGGCAGGCATGCAAGCATGTGTCAAAACTTTAGATTAGTGAATCAGATAGCAGTTGATTCAGCAGGAAGCTTGGACTACGTTGGCAGATACGCTTTGGGAAGTCTGGCGTATATACGCTTAGGGTTGAGCAAAACAACGGGCTGAGCCCGGCCCGGGTCGGGCCGGCCCAGAGGGCCTCGAAATCTGGCTGTCGGCCCGGGGCGGGCAGAGGGCGGCCCGCTTTTGGCCCGCTCGTTTCGGGGCGGGCCTGGCCGGCCCGGCCCAGGTCGGGCCCTAGACTTGTTTGCCACTCTAAAACAAGCCCAAAACACCACCTACGGTCTACCTAGAACGAAAGTGCACCCTGGGCAGGTCAGGCTTTGCACGGCCCGAGTCAGGCCACCCTGGCCCGAGTACCTAATGGGCGGGCCCGGGCCAGGGTCTTGCTCATTCGGCCCGGGTCAGGCCGGGCCTGGCCCGGCCCGGATTTTTTCAGCCCGGCCTGGGCCGACCTGGGCCGGGCCCGCGGGCCCGTGCTCATCCCGCTAGCATATATACGTGGTACGCTAATACACTCTGACTTTGCGAAAAGACGCCCAGGCAGCCCGCGGAAAACATAAATTCGAATTTCAAAAAAAAAAAAAGCGACGACTTTGCGGCTTCGCGAATTGTTACCATGAACTTGCTCAAGCACCCTACCCACGTCTGAACTTCGAAGTTCAAAATCCAAACTTTCCCACCCACTCAACCACACACCACCCCACCCAACCTCTCAAACCCAACCACCCCTTTCAAATGTTCATCACTTCGTGAGCATTTTTAGGTCGACGACTTCCATAGTGCTCGTCAATGTACTTCCCCGTTAGTTAGATGTTCCGTAGTCGCGCGCCATGGCGTCAAGCTCAGCTCCTACTAGTAGTTCGACAAGCAATGCAGCCTCTGTTAACGGCTCTACTGCCCGGGGAAAAAAGTTTCACCAGCCCACCCAGCGTATTCTAGCGTATCAGCAGTACGCCAGCCATTGCGTACCGCGTATATACCTAGCGTATAATACGCTAGCGTATTATACGTGATACGCGTATTTTCCAACATAGAGCTCGAATTCCTGGCTCAGATTGTTTGTGGTCGGAGCCAAACTGCCCGTCTGCAGCATTCAGCTCATCCCCGTTCGTGCCAAGCCGGCTTGACAAGCCACACGAGTCGGGCAATGAGCGGCTTGAAACCCGTCGACATGCTGAACCAGATAAGGCTGCGAGTCGGGTCTGAACCTGTTCCAGGTCGATACTTTCACCGGGATGGCCATATGACTGGAACGATCATGTACTAGTATTAGGGGAGACCACAATGCTACGGATCCTGAGCCGGCTGGTTTTTCTTTATCCATGGGAATGCTTCCACTAATTTCAGGCAAGAACGGGACCCACTAATTTGTCGTTAATCGCCCAACTCATCGCAAATCGCCCAACTCGTCGCAAATCGCCCAACTCGTCGCAAATCGCCCAACTCGTCGCAAATCGCCCAACTCGTCGCAAATCGTCCAACTCATCGCAAATCGCCCAACTCGCCGCAAATCGCCCAACTCGTCGCAAATAGCCCAACTCGTCGCAAATCGCCCAACTCGTCGCAAACGGTTCAATTCGTCGCGGATTGCTCCGTCGCAAAACGCCAACTGCGGGCCAACTGGTCGATAATGTTCCAATTCGTTCGCCGCGTGCTGGACAGGGGCATGGATTGAAAGCCTGCGGGTCTTACGGGTTAATTGCATCCGCCGGGCCTCGCTTGACACGGCGGGTTAGTGAGCGAGGCATTACCATGGCACTCACAAGGAACGAAGATTTGCAAGATTGCCGATGGAGTCGGGAATGGGGCCATTGAAGCTGTTGTACTCGATGTGCCTGATGAGAGAAGAGACAACACGCATGCATGCCGCGTGACGTTAGATTTCGCAGCATATGCAGAGAGGCAAAAGGCGAGAGGGAGGGCAGTCGCAGGGCGTAGGAAGTGTCTCCTCGCTGGGGACTTGGATCAGAGACGAGTTTGATATCGTTCTATTCTAGGAGCATAAAGTTCCCGAACGATAGTCGGCGACAATTCTCGTTCTCTAACGCGCGAATCGGAACCGTACATTGCGATGGAAATTATCGAGGTCGATTCGCGAAATAAACCGCAAGCGCGAAACCAGTAACCTGGTCGATTGGCTATCCCCACTCACATGGATGTTATCATGCCCGTGGCATCGCACGTGATGTTCGCCGCCTTGCTGCAGTCCCCGCCAACCACCCAGCCATCCATCGTTGTGTTCCATGCCTTCTGACAGTCCAGCAGGACTCGTGCTGGCGGCACGCAGAGGGGCCGCAGGAAATTGGAAGTGGGGAGGAGTGGGAATTGGCTCGACCGATCAAATTACATGCGCGCCGCGCGTACGAAGGGCGATGGAGGAAGCCGTTGGTAGGGAATAGGAGCGAAAATACTATTCACGTTTCAAAATTTTATTCTCCACCACCAAGACAAACATCAACTGCTATACCCTGTGAGTTTGCAAGAGGAACGCAGTCAACTCGTGGGACTGCGAGACACGTCAGCAGGAGCAGCACGGCGAGGGCTGCGAGCTCCATGGAGGAATGAGGAAAGCTTCGCCGGCTTTCACGGCCTATGTCTTGAAGTATAGGCGGAAATTACGAGTGGATGTTGATACAACAGAATGGAGCTATCATCGGTATAAGACCTGGAAGCAATGAAGAGGACGAAGTGCTTGCTTCAAAGGTAGAAGAAGAACACTCGTCGAGCGACTTTCGCAGGAGGCATGCATTCCAGAGATGTTGTCGTGGTGCTTGAAATGGCAGGCGCACTCAAATCGTCTTTTGGTAACCGCAGGCAAATAAAAGGACCAAATTGTCTGTCAAAACAAAAGTTAGAAGCCCCACATTGTGATAGAAAGCAACCTTCGAGACCAGCAACGCTTTGATAATTGTCTTTAAAGAATACCCTGCGAATATGGGCGGGTTTAGGGTATACATCCCGGCTGCAGTCCCTTCTAATTGCGACTCGGTTCTTGAGACGGCTGTGGTTGGTTGGGTAGCTCTGTTTTGGCGCGAAAGCAGGCTGTTCCCCAAACCAAACGACCATATAAATGCAGGGGAAAATATGTCAATGGTAACAAACATGGGGCACTGTAACGCGTACGGTAACGATTTCAACGCATTTGGTAACTCGCTTAACGCGTTTGGTAACTCACTTAACACGTTTGGTCACTCGCGTAACACATTTGGTAACTCTACACTAGCAGCCCATCACGCGAATGGTAACTACATGAAATTCCCGCCGAAATTGAGCCAGATTCTGGTTTTTCCCGCTCTCGTCAGAAAAATTTGACGAATTCTGAAGCAGGAACCTCTGACACACTCTCCGAAATTCTGACACTGTTTTCCGAAATTCTGACACACTCTCCGAAATCCTGACACACTTTCCGATTTTCAAAATTTTTGCAAAAACGGAAGTGTTGTGAAAACATCTGTTCATACATAATTAAAATTCTGGCGCTCCTTCCGCAAACTTTATTACTTTTTTCTATCGTGCAGCCGGGGCAAACAAATCTATACTCCTTTCAAATGGCAAATAAATCTGAGAGAAACAACCTTAAACTTCTTGCGACCAGGCGTTTATGGTTCTTTATTTGAAATAAGAAACATTTAATTTTCAAGATGAGTGTTTTTTCCCACGTGCAAAAATTCTCCAACGTCGCATTATTATAAACGGTAAAATTCCCAAGGTCCTTTCGGATTTTTTTTATCGTTTTGCAAGTTCGCAATCATGCTACAAAATTTTAGAATTGAACCATTTTTGTACGAGCTCATATATATATATATAAAATGGCCCTAAAAATTTGTGGTCTGTGGTATTAGAACAAACGGGGTCCTTCAAATTCGCGGCGGGACTTGTTCAAATGGATAATACTGTGCGTAAAAGCTTTCCAACTCGAGAAATTTCTCTTTTTCAGGCTCATTTCGGCGGGAATTTCATTTAGTTACCATTCGCGTGATGGGCTGCTAGTGTAGAGTTACCAAATGTGTTAAGCGAGTGACTAAACGTGTTAAGCAAGTTACCAAACGCGTTAAGCGAGTTACCAAACGCGTTGAAATCGTTACCGTACGCGTTACAGTGCCCCATGTTTGTTACCATTGACATATTTTCCCTAAATGCAGGCTGTTTTCAGATCGATAACATGCTTTTGTATCGTCTAAGTTGACTGATTGTGTATGGGATTATATTTCCTGAGGGCATTTTTTTCTCCAATTGTTGACAGTTCCATAGAGGTGTGCATTCTTCAATGCATGGAGTACAAGGTCTAAACACAGTACATAGTACCACCCTTATACCACCATTTGAACAAATGAACCTACCCCAAAAAGTATTGTATTGTGTCTCATCAGTTGGGTTAGGCCTACAGTTTGGCCCCCAACTATTCCAGAGTCGCCACCGCACTGCACCTTGTGCCACCTATCCAAGCCTCCTTTATCCTGAGGTCCTCGCCTACCTCCGTTTTAACCAATTTCTGCTTTGCCTTGGACTTTCATACATATCGTACCATTTACAGGCTATGAATACCACCGGAAGCTGCGGCATTGTTGAGCACGGCATTGTTGTGTCAGAATCTAGCAGCAGGAATGGATGAACTAACAGGATGCAGGAGTACAAGTAGTAAACCCTAATTGGGTTGTACCCCATATGGGCTACCCCACTACAGCCTAGACAATATGCAGCACATATAGTTTGACACACCCCCATAGGCAAAGTGGGGGAGAACAAAGGGTCACACGACCAGTCAAGAGAAGCAAAACAAGCTCAGGGTGGATCACAACGTCACCACGCATTCCGAGCACAAGCAAAAGGCCACAGGGCCAGTTCACATGCAGAGATATATATGCAGCAATAACAGTACAGTGATGGCTACCTAGCAAGAGCCAGCATGCAGGTATATATATAGATCACAGTACAAGCAGAGACTACAGCAAGTGTGGAAACGTAGGCACAAGGCCCAACAGAGTACAAAAGCGCTGATGATCACCAGACGGAAGTGCCTTGGTGAATATATCAGCAGTGTTGGCCCGAGTGGCCACGTGGCGAAGACGAAGCTGGCCTCGCTGCTGCAACTCTCGAGCCAGGAAGTAACGCAGAGCAATGTGCTTCGTTCTGTGCTCTAGTCTGTGCTCCTCACACAAGGCAATGGCGGCCTTGTTGTCGACGTACAGCACTGGAGGAGAACGAGGCTGCTCTCCCAAGTCAGTCAGCAGGTAGGTGAGCCAGCGTAACTCTTGTGCAGCCATGGCTGTGGCGTAGATCTCAGCCTCACAACTGGAGCTGAGAACTGAAGACGAACGTGTAGAACGCCACGAAACTGAACCAGAGCCAAGGCTGAAGGTGTAACACTGTGACGACCGCTGAGTAGCCTGGTCGTCAACCCAAGAAGCGTCTGAGTGTCCAGTGAGGACAACTGGGCTCGTCCCTCCAAGCACTAGCCCCATGCCTGATGTGCTGCACAAGTAGCGCAGTACCCTCTTAGCAGCAGCCATGTGCTCAGGTCGGTGCCGACCAGGAGCCACGTAGCGAGCCAGAAGACCAAGAGGGTACGCGAGGTCAGGTCGAGTGCAAGTCATCAGGTACATCAGGCAGCCGACTAGCTCTGAGTAAGGACCACTCGGCTCTACGGACTCGTCCGAAGGTGGAGCTGAGAGCGTGTGACCTGTAGCCAGAGGAGTGGCCTGTGCTGAAGACCAGGTGAAGCCGAAGCGCTGAAGGACCTGCTGCACCATGTGTGACTGAGTCAAGGTGATGGTGCGGCGTGCTCTGTCCCGGGTGATCTGCAAGCCAAGGTAGCTGCGCAGCTCACCCAAGTCTGTGCACGTGTGTCTCTTCTGCAGCTCCGACTTCACGTGGGCGAGAGCCTCAGTGTCAGCAGTGGCAAAGACCAAGTCGTCGACGTACACGAGGATGTAGAACGGCGGCAGTGAAGTGTCGGTGCGCAGAAACAGCGATGGGTCAGCAGTAGAAGGCGCGAACCCAAGAGCCGCAAGCGTAGTCCTCAGTGTGTCGTGCCACTCACGTGGCGCCTGGCGGAGACCGTAGACCGGCCGCCGGAGGCTCCACTAAGTACCAGGAGGGAACGACCCAGTGAAGCCCGGGGGGCGGCGCAGCCAGATCTCCTCGTGCAGGCTGCCCTGCAAGAAAGCTGTGCTGAAGTCAAGAGAGTGAAGCTCGTAGTCACGGTGAGCAGCAACGTGCAGCAGCACCCGAAGAGTGGTCATCTTCGGGGTGGGGGAGAAGGTCTGGAAGAAGTCAACTCCCTCTCGCTGACTGAAGCCTCGAGCAACGTAACGAGCCTTGAAGACAGGCGGAGAACCCGGCTGCCGCTTCACCCTGAAAATCCACATGCCACTGACGATATTCGCCCCAGGAGGGGGAACCTCGTCGACGTAAGTGCCAGTGGACTTCCAGGATGCCATCTCTGCGTCCATGGCTGTCTGCCACTGAGAGGAGTACTCACCCGCGATCGCCTCAGCGTAAGAGCGCGGGGTCGGGATGTCTGGTGCATCCGGGTCTCCCTCAGGGGCAAGCAGCATGGCAACGAGATGAGGCGTAGCGGCTGCAAGACACTCAAGGTCCTCGTGCCTGTCCTCAAGGACGTCCGTGCTAAGAGCACACTCACCCCCGACGGACGGAGGACAGACAGACTCAGACTCAGCAACAAGACTGGTAGCGAAGTCTAGACGACAGGCAGCAGCAAAGTCAACAAGCTCAGCGACAAGAGCAGACGCAGCAGTAGACTCAAACGACGGGTCAGTGACAACAGTGGCTAGTAGACGCGTGACAGTAGGGTGCTCAGCACGAAACCGGTCAGACGCAGGGTCCGGAACATCAGGCAAAGAGGACGCAGGAGGAGACGGCAGAGGAACAGGCTGCGGAGCAGAGGAAGGACGACGAACTACGAGGTGTGCGCTGGGGACAGCCGGCTGACGCGAACGAGGAACACGACGACCGGTACGACCAGGACGAACAGGCGAAACAGGACGCGACGCAGGCTCACGACGCTCAGCAGGACTACCAGTCTGCTCAGTGTAAGGAGAAGGAGCAGGCAGCGGTGAGCCAGGCTGTAACGGAAGACCAGTAGACGACGGGAGAGTAAGAACCTGACGAAGAACAGAGTCAGACGGCGGCAGAGACGACGGAGACGGCGGAGCGAAGAACAGTCGTGTCGGCGCAGCTGCACCAGTACCGGCAGCTCCAGCAGCTCCAGTGCCTCCAGCAGCTCCAGTACCTCCAGCAGCTCCAGTACCTCCAGCAGCTCCAGAAGCTCCAGTCCCAGAGCCGACACCTCCAGTCCCAGGGTCTCCAACCTCTGTGTCTCCAGCAGCAGCACCCCCAGAACCAGCACCTCCAGTCCCAGGGTCTCCAGCCTCAGTGTCTCCAGCAGCAGCACCCCCAGAGCCAGCACCTCCAGTCCCAGGGTCTCCAGCCTCAGTGTCTCCAGTACGAGCACCTCCAGAACCAGCGACTCCAGCACCTCCAGTAGACAAAGGACCAGCACCACTCCTAGCTCCAGCAGCGCGACGCTGACGGCGACCGTACCAGTCCTGCAGCTGCTGTGGGGTGAGAGGCACACGTGGACGAAGGCGGCTACTCCAAGGAGACCGCGCAACAGCAGACTCAGAACCCTCAGCGCCCGCACCCCCAACGGCTCCAGAACCTCCGGTGTCAGTACCCTCAGCACCAGTACCTCCAGCGGCTCCAGAACCTCCAGCGCGAGCACCCTCAGCAGCTCCAGAACCTCCAGCTCTAGTGCCACCAGTACTAGGCCCTCCAGCAGCTCCCGAACCTCCAGCGCCAGCACCCTCAGTAGCTCCAGAACCTCCAGCGTCAGTACCGCCAAGCTCAGCACCCCCAGACCCCTCACACTCAGGCTCAGCACCACCAGGCTCAGCACCCCCAGGCTCCGCACCCCCAGGCTCAGCACCCCCAGAAGTAGCACCCCGAGCAGGACCACCCTCAGTAGGACCTGAGTCACCAGTGACCTCAACCGGCGCAGTCAAGGGAGGAGGGTCTACCTAAGAAACACCTGAAGGAGCAGGACCGGGAGCGGGGAGGGGGTCTACCTGGGAAACACCTGGAGCGAGGAAGAGCGGCGGGGGGGGGAGCGGGGCAGTGCGGTAGGGAAAGAGACGGTAAAAGGGAACCGACTCGTCGAACGTGACGTCCTGAGATGCAAAGACACGGCGCGAGGTGGGGTGGTAAAACTGCCAACCAGGTGCGTCAGGGACAAAGCCAAGGAAGACACAGGGAACAGCGCGGGCGGAGAGCTTGTCCGCGGTGGTATCGCGGACAAAGGCACGAGCACCCCAGACCCGGAAACGCGATGCATCGCCAACCTTCCCCGTCCACAGCAGAGTGGGCGAGGTCTCCGGCAAGGAGACACGGGGCCAGAGGTTGAGCTGATGCGCGGCGTACCGGACCGCAAACGGCCACAGGAAATGGGGGGCAGCCGCATGGATCATGGAGGTACGAGCGACCTCCATAACTAAGCCAATGCGGCGCTCAGCAACCCCATTCTGCTGTGGAGAGGCCGGAAGCGTGAACGACTGGGTAATGCCGTGCTCCGCACAGTAGGCTGCCAAGAGGTCTGAGGAGAACTCACCACCTCTGTCAGAGTGCAGACGGAGGACAGGAAAGTCCCGCCGGAACCGCTCGCGGAGCTGGAGACGAACAGTGCGGATCCAAGGGATCAAAACATCAGGGACGTCCCCCTTGCTCTGCAAGGGGAAGACCGTGGTGTAACGCGTGTAGTCGTCGACGACCAGCAGGAAGTACCGCTCGCGGCCCTGTCCCTGGACGCGGGCTGG
>CANIUD010000056.1:257500-317500 GCA_947470075.1 Closterium sp. Yama58-4 | reverse complement strand
GGCACTCACTCAGGACAGTGAGGCACTCACTCATGACAGTGAGGCACTCACTCACGAAAGTGAGGCAGTCACTCACCACTGTGAGGCCCAGCCCTGCATCTGCCATATAATCGTCCAGCGCACGACCACAGTGCCCTCAAACACACCACTGTGCATCCCTTCACACCGCAGGGGCACTCACCACAGTGAGGCCCAGCCCTGCATCCGCCATGTAGTCGCCCAGTGACTGTGAGTAGTGCGCCAGCCACTCTTGGGTGGAATGAAGCCCCCTGGTTGCCCCCGCACTGACTGACCACAGTGCGGCACGAAGCACTGCTTGCCCCCCTGATTGCGCCCACACCGACTCACCACAGTAACACTCACCACAGTAACACTCACCACAGTAACACTCACCACAGTAACACTCACCACAGTAACACTCACCACAGTAACACTCACCACAGTAACACTCACCACAGTAACACTCACCACAGTAACACTCACCACAGTAACACTCACCACAGTAACACTCACCACAGTAACACTCACCACAGTAACACTCACCACAGTAACACTCACCACAGTAACACTCACCACAGTAACACTCACCACAGTAACACTCACCACAGTAACACTCACCACAGTAACACTCACCACAGTGAGGTCCAGCCCTGCGTCCGCCATGTAGTCGCCCAGCGCATCCCTTCACACAGCAGTGGTACTGTGCAGGGTGAGCCACACACTGAACCCCCTGGTTGTCCCCACACTCACCACAGTGAGGTCCAGCCCTGCGTCCGCCATGTAGTCCCCCAGCGCCTGAGAGTACTGCGCCAGCCACTCGCCCTCGCCCGCACTCAGCCGCTCCTGCAACGCCCGTGGCAGCGTTGCTCCCAGCTGCCATCTCAGCCGTCGGATCTGATCCATGCGCGCATTGCTGGAGGGAAGAGGAGGGTAGCGAGGGGAGAGGAGGGGAGGCGAGATGAGGTAATAGTGAAATCCACATTGGCATGATGCGAGTGGACAGTGGCGATGGCAGGTGACTTTGAGTCGACTCAAAAAAGGAGAATGGCGAGGGGAGAGGAGGGGAGGCGAGATGGGGAGGTGGTGGTGAGGTCCAACTTTGACATGTTGCTGTTATTGGACAGTAGCAACG
This sequence comes from Closterium sp. Yama58-4, assembly GCA_947470075.1. Taxonomy (NCBI): domain Eukaryota; kingdom Viridiplantae; phylum Streptophyta; class Zygnematophyceae; order Desmidiales; family Closteriaceae; genus Closterium; species Closterium sp. Yama58-4. The sequence continues at coordinate 316,368 of CANIUD010000056.1, read as the reverse complement.
GCAGGCAGCATGCTCCGAGCAGATTACATGGAGAATAGCACAATGCATGGCACATCACGGTGATGCATGTTCATTCATGCATGGAGCTGCATGGAGCATGGAGCATGCATGGAGCATGGAGCATGCATGGAGCATGGAGCATGCATGGAGCATGGAGCATGCATGGAGCATGCATGGAGCATGGAGCATGCATGGAGCATGGAGCATGCATGGAGCATTCATGGAACATGGAGCATTCATGGAGCGTGGAGCACAAAGAACACTAATGGACGCGACAGATTCGAAGGGGATGGCAGATAGGCGAGGAAGTAAAGGAACTGACTGACAGGTAGGCGGGGAGGCAAGGCACTGACAGGTAGGCGGGGAGGCGTGGGACTGACAGGTAGGCGAGGAGGCACGGTGCATGGTGCATGGGGCATGGGCCAAGGTGCATAACGCATGGAGGCAATGGAGTGGCAAGGGACTGACAGGTAGGCGAGGAGGCACGGTGCATGGTGCATGGGGCATGGGCCAAGGTGCATAACGCAAGGAGGCAAGGGACTGACAGGTAGGCGAGGAGGCAGCGCTTGTTGCGCAGCAGCGCCTGGTGGTGCACCATCACGGCCGTGGCGTCCTCCAGCCGCGTCTCCTGCCACTCCACGCCCGACCCCTGCACCCGCCTGCCGCAGGCGGGAGGGGAGGGGGTTGATTGATGCTTGGCGGTAAAAAAAAACACTCCAGGCCCGACCCCTGCACTCGCCTGTCGCCCGCGAACTAAGAAGAGGTGAGGGCGGGAGGATGGCAGAGAAGGAGCGAAATAATCGGCATGACGAAAGAAACGAAATAGAGGAATGGGGGGAAGGAAGGAAATCAGAGCGAGGGGTGCAGCGCAGAGTGAGTGAGCATGTGAGGACCGTTTTGAGAGGCGACGGAGGCACAATGTAGGGGGCGCGCGGAGGAGAATTGACGGCGGGGAGAAGAAGCGGAGGTGGGGGAAGAGGCGCGCACAGGAGGATTTGCACCATGTGTTGGTGATGCTCACAGGAGGATTTGCACCATGTGTTGGTGATGCTCACAGGAGGATTTGCACCATGTGTTGGTGATGCTCACAGGAGGATTTGCACCATGTGTTGGTGATGCTCACAGGAGGATTTGCACCATGTGTTGGTGATGCTCACAGGAGGATTTGCACCATGTGTTGGTGATGCTCACAGGAGGATTTGCACCATGTGTTGGTGATGCTCACAGGAGGATTTGCACCATGTGTTGGTGATGCTCACAGGAGGATTTGCACCATGTGTTGGTGATGCTCACAGGAGGATTTGCACCATGTGTTGGTGATGCTCACAGGAGGATTTGCACCATGTGTTGGTGATGCTCACAGGAGGATTTGCACCATGTGTTGGTGATGCTCACAGGAGGATTTGCACCATGTGTTGGTGATGCTCACAGGAGGATTTGCACCATGTGTTGGTGATGCTCACAGGAGGATTTGCACCATGTGTTGGTGATGCTCACAGGAGGATTTGCACCATGTGTTGGTGATGCTCACAGGAGGATTTGCACCATGTGTTGGTGATGCTCACAGGAGGATTTGCACCATGTGTTGGTGATGCTCACAGCAGGATTTGCACCATGTGTTGGTGATGCTCACAGCAGGATTTGCACCATGTGTTGGTGATGCTCACAGCAGGATTTGCACCATGTGTTGGTGATGCTCACAGCAGGATTTGCACCATGTGTTGGTGATGCTCACAGCAGGATTTGCACCATGTGTTGGTGATGCTCACAGCAGGATTTGCACCATGTGTTGGTGATGCTCACAGCAGGATTTGCACCATGTGTTGGTGATGCTCACAGCAGGATTTGCACCATGTGTTGGTGATGCTCACAGCAGGATTTGCACCATGTGTTGGTGATGCTCACAGCAGGATTTGCACCATGTGTTGGTGATGCTCACAGGAGGATTTGCACCATGTGTTGGTGATGCTCACAGGAGGATTTGCACCATGTGTTGGTGATGCTCACAGGAGGATTTGCACCATGTGTTGGTGATGCTCACAGCAGGATTTGCACCATGTGTTGGTGATGCTCACAGCAGGATTTGCACCATGTGTTGGTGATGCTCACAGCAGGATTTGCACCATGTGTTGGTGATGCTCACAGCAGGATTTGCACCATGTGTTGGTGATGCTCACAGCAGGATTTGCACCATGTGTTGGTGATGCTCACAGCAGGATTTGCACCATGTGTTGGTGATGCTCACAGCAGGATTTGCACCATGTGTTGGTGATGCTCACAGCAGGATTTGCACCATGTGTTGGTGATGCTCACAGCAGGATTTGCACCATGTGTTGGTGATGCTCACAGCAGGATTTGCACCATGTGTTGGTGATGCTCACAGGAGGATTTGCACCATGTGTTGGTGATGCTCACAGCAGGATTTGCACCATGTGTTGGTGATGCTCACAGGAGGATTTGCACCATGTGTTGGTGATGCTCACAGCAGGATTTGCACCATGTGTTGGTGATGCTCACAGCAGGATTTGCACCATGTGTTGGTGATGCTCACAGCAGGATTTGCACCATGTGTTGGTGATGCTCACAGCAGGATTTGCACCATGTGTTGGTGATGCTCACAGCAGGATTTGCACCATGTGTTGGTGATGCTCACAGCAGGATTTGCACCATGTGTTGGTGATGCTCACAGCAGGATTTGCACCATGTGTTGGTGATGCTCACAGCAGGATTTGCACCATGTGTTGGTGATGCTCACAGCAGGATTTGCACCATGTGTTGGTGATGCTCACAGCAGGATTTGCACCATGTGTTGGTGATGCTCACAGCAGGATTTGCACCATGTGTTGGTGATGCTCACAGGAGGATTTGCACCATGTGTTGGTGATGCTCACAGGAGGATTTGCACCATGTGTTGGTGATGCTCACAGCAGGATTTGCACCATGTGTTGGTGATGCTCACAGGAGGATTTGCACCATGTGTTGGTGATGCTCACAGGAGGATTTGCACCATGTGTTGGTGATGCTCACAGCAGGATTTGCACCATGTGTTGGTGATGCTCACAGGAGGATTTGCACCATGTGTTGGTGATGCTCACAGCAGGATTTGCACCATGTGTTGGTGATGCTCACAGCAGGATTTGCACCATGTGTTGGTGATGCTCACAGGAGGATTTGCACCATGTGTTGGTGATGCTCACAGCAGGATTTGCACCATGTGTTGGTGATGCTCACAGCAGGATTTGCACCATGTGTTGGTGATGCTCACAGGAGGATTTGCACCATGTGTTGGTGATGCTCACAGCAGGATTTGCACCATGTGTTGGTGATGCTCACAGCAGGATTTGCACCATGTGTTGGTGATGCTCACAGCAGGATTTGCACCATGTGTTGGTGATGCTCACAGCAGGATTTGCACCATGTGTTGGTGATGCTCGTGCGCCTCCTCCAGCACTCGCTGCACGCCGTCCGCCTGCCACACCGTGACAGCCAGCACACAGGGGAGAGTGGGGGACAGGATGCAGAGTGGGAGGCGTAAGTACGAGGGAGCGCGATGGAAGAGCGGGTGATGCGAAAGGTTTCACCACCACCCGCTGCGAACGCAGCGCGTCCGCGTCGGACGGATGAAGCGGCGGGCTACATCGAAGGGCGTACATCAAAGGGCGTACATCGAAGGGCGTACATCGAAGGGCGTACATCGAAGGGCGTACATCGAAGGGCAGGATTTGGTCGGCGTCGCATCGCGCCACCTCCTGCACGAGCTCCACCGCCTTGCGCGCGAACATGGCGGCCTCCGCTGCGCCACCCGCTCGCTCCGCCCGCTAGTACCGCGAGGACGATGGCAGTGATGGCGTTTGATAGGGATTGGCTGGTTGTGGCAGTTAAATCGACAGGAGAGGAGGTGCGTCGCACGGGAGAAGAGGTGCGTCGCCCGGGAGTGCAGAAGTGAAGCACAAAAAAGGAGGTGTGTCGCACCGGACTCCGGTAAAATTAGCACGCAACAATCAACCTGGGGGTGGGATATTGGCCCATTCTTTTTTGGGTCGGAGAGGAGGTGCGCAAAGATAACACAATCTTGCGAATCGGAGATCACGCAACGTGTGGATGGGGGAGCGAGGCTAGGACGCTTCCACTGCACAAGAACGAGCCTTGATCGACGCCGCGCGACGTGGTTCCGTCACGACGAGAACAAACATTCATTCACCACTTTTCTAAAAACACTCTTCTCCCTATTCCACATCGGCGTGCTTCGAAAGTCCTTAGGTGTGCGTCGGTCAGCGCGCGAGCCTGTTGCGCTAAGGCAGTTACTTAGCACCAGCGACGTGTTGTGGCGAAATGAGCGGAAGCTCCGAAATAAGTTCAACCATCAGGGATCCAACTTTCAGAATTTTGAAATGTTGAATGCGAAAGGGCCGGCGAGAGGCAGTCACAGCGTCCGCACGTTCCTTAGATAAGGACGTGTCTCTTCAAAAAACGAACTATTCTGGTAACTCGATATCACGAATGTCATCAAGAAATTCGCTAGCTCATTTCAATATGGCCTGGGACTTGAGTTTCCGAACCAACAAAATTCCTGTGAGAAACGAGACGCGCCCTCAGGTCCCGTTTGCAACCTCGTCCGCCAGTAAAACCCCCACTGCCACAGTCTCGCAGGACCATTCGCTAAGACATTCCCGTATTCCAAGTCTTATTACCTGACATCACATCACATCCACGGTTCGGATCAAGTGCATCTGACATACAACTTAGGTGCGTTCCGAACCCGCCTCGCGACCAGAGGCGGGCGCGACTGTTTCGCCGCTCTCGCGCTCAGCGGCCTGCCCGCCGCTGGGCGCGTAACGCCTCGCTCGCTGCCGCCGCTGTGCGCCCAGCTGTGCGACTCTGTCGCTGTCGCCGCTAGGCGCCCAACGGCCTGCCCGCCGCTGGGCGCGTAGCGCCTCGCTCGCCGCCGCCGCTATGCGTCCAGCCGCAGCAGCGGCTCGCGCTTGTCTCGCTGCCTAGCCGCATATCCCTCCCCTCTCTCTCTCCCTGCTGCCATACCGTCGCGATTGTCTCGCCACCTACCCCCATTCTTTCACTACCATTCACATATTTTCCCATTCGTCTGCAATTCCGTTCGCCTGTAAAAACCCCGCATTCCCAGTCACAATCTCCCAGGACCATTCAAAGTCATTCCCGTGCAGCGTGCAAGTCAGAGAGCGTGCGGGAGGATTTTCATGCGCGGAGGGTGAGGGTGAGGGCGAGAGTGCGCGCAGCGCCATGGCGGACAGCATTCTCTTCGAGGACATCTTCACGCTCGCCGAGATGGACGTCGGCGGCAACAAGTTCGACAAAGGTTCGCTCGCTCTCTCGCTGCTCCTCCTGCAGGTTGCGCGTCTCGCGCTCTCGCGGGCTCGCAGTCGCGTGGCCCGTTCTCGTTTTCGAGTCGCCGCGAAAGGCCACTGCCCTCCCCTTCCTCACCCTTTCCCATGCTTGGCCGTTGCTCCTCTCACTCCCCCACACCCCCAAATCTCCGTCCCCCATGGGCGCGCAACGAGTTTGACATGTGGCTGTGCTTTAGAAAGCCACAAACCTTTTCTCGCCAGGACCTTACTTTCTTTCTCCCCCGTGCCCCTCCCCCTCTCAACCCCCCTCTCGCCCCCTCCCCCCTGCGTTTCCCTCCCCGCGCTCTCCCCCTCCCCCCCCCCCCTTCCCCCCCAACCCCCGTTTCCCTTCCCGGCCCGCCCCCCCTGCCCCCGTGGCAGTGTCGCGCGTGGAGGCACGCAGTGAGCAGTTTGACATGGCGCTGTCGCTGGATGTGAACATGAGGTGTACCCCTCCCCCCTTCCCCCCCCGTATCTCCCCCCTTCCCCCCCCCTCCTCCAACAGTGTCGCGCATAGAAGCGCGCAGCGAGCAGTTTGACATGGCGCTGTCGCTGGACGTGAACACAGAGGTGTACCCGCTGGCCGTGGGTGACAAGTTCACCCTCGCGCTCTCGCCCACGCTCAGCCTCGAAGGCGTCTCCGATGAGGGGGTGTACGACCAGGTGGGCGGTGGAGGGAGGGGTGTGAATCAAATGGCCGGCAGGTGAAGGGCTGGGCGGCAGATACAGACAGGGATGTGCGACAAGGTGGGCGGCAGAACGTGGTAAGCAAGCTTGTATGCTGACCAGACGGGTTCGATGCGGGGTATAGAGTTAACGTAGAGTTAACTCATGGTTTAGTTTAATTGTAAAGGTTCAGGGTTCAAGATTCACGGATTAGGGTTCATTGTTTGAGCGTCAGTGTTTAGGTGGCTCGAATCAACAACCGGAGGAGGTATTTTAAAGCACATTTATGACAACAAGTTGGCCATTAATGCTCTCCCACCCATTTTATAAAGTGGACAGCACATTCACAATGTAGAACACCAACGGCAGTATGCATGACAGCACTGCTGTGATTTGTGCATGACAGCACTGCTGTGATTTGTGCATGACAGCACTGCTGTGATTTGTGCATGACAGCACTGCTGTGATTTGTGCATGACAGCACTGCTGTGATTTGTGCATGACAGCACTGCTGTGATTTGTGCATGACAGCACTGCTGTGATTTGTGCATGACAGCACTGCTGTGATTTGTGCATGACAGCACTGCTGTGATTTGTGCATGACAGCACTGCTGTGATTTGTGCATGACAGCACTGCTGTGATTTGTGCATGACAGCACTGCTGTGATTTGTGCATGACAGCACTGCTGTGATTTGTGCATGACAGCACTGCTGTGATTTGTGCATGACAGCACTGCTGTGATTTGTGCATGACAGCACTGCTGTGATTTGTGCATGACAGCACTGCTGTGATTTGTGCATGACAGCACTGCTGTGATTTGTGCATGACAGCACTGCTGTGATTTGTGCATGACAGCACTGCTGTGATTTGTGCATGACAGCACTGCTGTGATTTGTGCATGACAGCACTGCTGTGATTTGTGCATGACAGCACTGCTGTGATTTGTGCATGACAGCACTGCTGTGATTTGTGCATGACAGCACTGCTGTGATTTGTGCATGACAGCACTGCTGTGATTTGTGCATGACAGCACTGCTGTGATTTGTGCATGACAGCACTGCTGTGATTTGTGCATGACAGCACTGCTGTGATTTGTGCATGACAGCACTGCTGTGATTTGTGCATGACAGCACTGCTGTGATTTGTGCATGACAGCACTGCTGTGATTTGTGCATGACAGCACTGCTGTGATTTGTGCATGACAGCACTGCTGTGATTTGTGCATGACAGCACTGCTGTGATTTGTGCATGACAGCACTGCTGTGATTTGTGCATGACAGCACTGCTGTGATTTGTGCATGACAGCACTGCTGTGATTTGTGCATGACAGCACTGCTGTGATTTGTGCATGACAGCACTGCTGTGATTTGTGCATGACAGCACTGCTGTGATTTGTGCATGACAGCACTGCTGTGATTTGTGCATGACAGCACTGCTGTGATTTGTGCATGACAGCACTGCTGTGATTTGTGCATGACAGCACTGCTGTGATTTGTGCATGACAGCACTGCTGTGATTTGTGCATGACAGCACTGCTGTGATTTGTGCATGACAGCACTGCTGTGATTTGTGCATGACAGCACTGCTGTGATTTGTGCATGACAGCACTGCTGTGATTTGTGCATGACAGCACTGCTGTGATTTGTGCATGACAGCACTGCTGTGATTTGTGCATGACAGCACTGCTGTGATTTGTGCATGACAGCACTGCTGTGATTTGTGCATGACAGCACTGCTGTGATTTGTGCATGACAGCACTGCTGTGATTTGTGCATGACAGCACTGCTGTGATTTGTGCATGACAGCACTGCTGTGATTTGTGCATGACAGCACTGCTGTGATTTGTGCATGACAGCACTGCTGTGATTTGTGCATGACAGCACTGCTGTGATTTGTGCATGACAGCACTGCTGTGATTTGTGCATGACAGCACTGCTGTGATTTGTGCATGACAGCACTGCTGTGATTTGTGCATGACAGCACTGCTGTGATTTGTGCATGACAGCACTGCTGTGATTTGTGCATGACAGCACTGCTGTGATTTGTGCATGACAGCACTGCTGTGATTTGTGCATGACAGCACTGCTGTGATTTGTGCGTGTCCAGTGTGTGATGGTAGTGTGGTCAGGTGTGGTCAGATGATGGTATAGTATGCACTAGGCACGGTTTGTGTCCCATCAGGGGCGCAGGGATAGTTTGGTTTGGATAACAAAAATTTGGGAAAGTTTGTGCAGGCAGGCTGGGCAATGGTAGGTCAGGCAGGCAGTGCAGTTGAACGCACGAAGAGGGTCGCAACATCCCTGCATGCCCTTTCATTAGCGGTGCCTCAGCATGTGAGCCTTCATCCTCCCCCCTCAGCATGTGAGCCTTCATCCTCCCCCCTCAGCATGTGAGCCTTCATCCTCCCCCCTCAGCATGTGAGCCTTCATCCTCCCTCGATTCCCCACCGTGCCTCCCTGCCTCTCCCTCTACCCCTCTACCCTCTCCCGCAACGCCACACACGCACCCATCCTTCTGTGTGGAAATGGCATGCATGTAGTTGGGGGGGCGGTGCCCGATGGACCATTATGAATACGTGGTGTGCGGCCAACTATGCCCCTCATGCCAATGGCCCCTTCTGCAGTCGGGGTGGTGGTCAGTCATGCACCTCGTACAAGTACGTGGTGTACGGCCAAATCCCCTCCCCTCCCCTCCCCTCTTCTCCCCCCCCCCCCTCTCTTTCCCCCACTGCGTGTCATCCCTGCAGTCGGGGCGGCGGTCGCTAATGGACCGCTACGAGTACGTGATGTATGGCAAGCTCTACAAGTACAGCGACGCCACTGGCAGCGCCGCCGACGCGTGAGTCCCTCTGGGTGCTGCCTCATCTCTCTCTCAATGCTTCACTCATTGACGTTTGTGCTCGCCACTCGGACTTGAGACGCTGTAGTTCAGAGCACTCCTTCTGGTTGTACTGGTGGCTTGGCGTGTGTTTTGGTGAAAGCGTGAGATTTGGTGCCATGCATATTTCCTGTAATGGCGCCATGCTGTTTGGTTCTGCCTAGTATTGGATGCTACTTGGAAGCCATTCTGTCCCAATGCTTGTCAGAGCAGTGCAACTTCGCGTCCTTATCTGACTCAATTGGTAATTGATCATCTCCTTTCTGCTTGCGGCTGCTGCCTGGAACAGGGAAATCTACGTCTCATTTGGTGGTTTGCTCATGCGCTTGGCTGGGGACAGCACAAATTTAAAAGATTTCCATATTGATCAACGGCTGTATATTCTTATTAGAAAGGTCTAAATTTGTGTCATCTGGCTGTGTAGAGTGCTAAGTAGGTTCTTACAAGTCCTTAAGATCCATGATTTGCATACAAAACATATGGAACACAGGACCAGACTGCCCTCTATTATGTTCCAATAACATAATTCAACATTTTATGGTTCTGTCATTTGTTGAAGTCCAGGGATTTGTAGGTGGTTGCATTCCGTTGCTTAGTACACCCACTTACCGAACGTACAACTGTATGAAGTATATAGAGGGAGTGAGTTGCTAGTGCTACGATCGAAAACGAATCGGCGCTGTTCAAATCCGCTGTTCAAAGGGGTGGGTCACGAACAGGGTGGTCCGAGGGCGTACCATACACGAGCTGGAAGGGGAAGGACTACAGAAGCGACGGTATTCAGCAGGATGAGTGACGGTTCGAGGCGGTGAAGAGGACTTACCGCTTTTAACTGTACCTCATCGTACTCAACCGTTTTGACCAAACTCAACCCCTCTGACACGCTCACTATAGGGATCGTTCTACCGCTTGACAGCATGCGATTGTTTTCACCATCCACGTCATGCCATACGAGAAGACAAGCATCGATGATCTCAAGGGTTTGCCTGCCAGGCTAGTTTCTGTATGAAAAGCCATACTACCTTACGTTAACTAGTGCGATGCGATTCGTGTACATAGTTCTTATGCTGAAGACAGATTACCTCAATGAGCTCCCGTAACCAATCAGCCACATGATGCTCTTCCGCGGTTAAAGCGACGTTAGGGGTGCAGCAAGTCCGATACGCGTTAGGGAAGCAAAGATTGAACGGCACAGGGGGAGGAGCAAGGCCGAGACGATTGGGGAGAGGAGCAACGTAGGGGTAAGGGAGACGGTAGACGCGTAGGAGGAGGAGAGGCGGCGGGCCGTGAGATGGACGAGGTGACGCCGAGAGGCGTCAAGCGAGGCCACTCCGACTCCCGCCACGCTCGCGTCGACCAGCAGCCTGGCGCGTGCGACGCTGCGTTGCTCGCCACAGCTGCTGCGACGGGTAACCACATGCCGAATGGCGACGTCGCTAGCGGTGTAACGATTCTCTCTCCGAACGAGCAAGCACCAGCGCAGTCGATAGCGTTTGGTTCCATTGCAGGCACGGCGCCGGGTTCAAGTGCGTCACGGAGTGTACTGTGCGCGTCAGGGGGAAGCGCACTGAGCGCGGGGCACGACGGCCGGATGAAGCGACGCAGAGGCGCCTTTGAAACGCCTCTTGACGCCGCAGCAGTAGGCGCGTGTAGTGGGGTTCGGCAAGCGGGCCGTGCGGGTTCGAATCTCGGCGTCAGCAGCGGCGGTGGCGAAGGCTCGGCAGCAGCTGGTGCGGGCTGCGAGAAGCGTGTTCCACTGGCAACCCACGCAGGCGGCTCTGGCGGTCATGCCGCGGGCGCCACTGCAGACATGGATTCAACCGTCGCGGCTGCTGCTGCTGCGGGTGCTCACCCCCGCCCTGTCGTCGCGCTGGCGGCTGCTGCTGTTGCACACATCGCTGAGACGGCGGATCTGGCTGCTGGGGTTGCCGGTGATGGCGCTACTGCTGGCTCCGCTGGTGCTCGCCTCCCTGCTGCTGCTGCTGCTGCTGCTGCTGCTGCTGCTGCTGCTTCTAGTGGTGGTGGTGGTGGTGGTGCAGGTGATGTTTCTACAGCTGCTGTTGGTACGGGTGCAGTGGGGCGGGGTGCGGCTTGCGCGCATGAAGATGCGGCCGTCCCCTGTGCTGAAACGGCAGCTCGCGCCGGCCCTAGTGCCACTCGCCACGCTGCCGAACCTGCTCTTCCTGCTGCACCCGCTGCTGCTTCTGCAGGAGCGGCTGTGGCTGCCGCCGCAAGCAGGGCTGCGCACGTGCAGAGCAGCAGCGGCGCGGTGCCAGGGAGTGCAGCGCACGAGCGTGCAGGGGGGAGTGCAGCGCAAGGGGATGCCAGTGCAGGAGCGGAGGGAGCAGGGGGAAGCGGAGGGGAGGGGGGTGGGGGAGCAGGTGGGGACGAGGAGGTGGCGCGGGCGGCACAGCTGGCGGAGGACGAGCGGCTGGCGAGAGAGCTTCAGCGCGCATTCGAGGAGGAGAGCAGCATTCCGTTCGTGCGTGCGCTGAATGCATGGCATGGCATGTCGTGTCGTGTCGTGTCGTGTCGTGTCGTGTCGTGTCGTGTCGTGTCGTGTCGTGCCGTGTCGTGTCGTGTTGTGCCGTGCTGTGCTGTGCCGTGCCGTGCCGTGCCGTGTCGTGTCGTGTCATGTTGCGTCGCATGTCGCATGACCACGCTGTTGCCTGCGAGCATTCTAAGCTGAGTCGCATGCATTCTGAGCCGTGTCGCATGCATTGTGCTATCTGTCTGGGTATGTGCTCTCTGCTGCTGCATGCAACGGGCATGGTGTGCCATCAGGTGTGGGGCCACCACTCACCATGCACCTTGGCTCTTCCCTCCTTCCCCGGCAGCCACTGCCATCCCCAACTATCCTGCTTTACCGCATCACAATCCACACCCCCGCTGTTTCTCTCCCCCGTTTTGCTCTCTCCTGCACTAACTCGCGCTGCTGTCCGCTGCCCTCCACTCCCCCGTGCGTGCTGGTTCCCCCCCTCCCCGTGCCTCGTCCTCCTACCCCTCGCCAGGGCCGGGGCCTGGCGACGGACTACCAGCTGGCGATGCTGCTGCAGGCGGAGGAGACGCACCACCTGCGCACCCGCGTGCTCCGCTCCTCCCTCGCCCCTCGTGGCGCCGCCAGGCCAGCACCTCGCCCGCACGCCCGCCCAGATGCACGGCAGGGTGGGGGGCAGGGCGAGGGGCAGGGCACACGGCAGGGCGAGGGGCAAACTGCACGGCAGGGCGAGGGGCAAGACGCATGGGAGCAAGCAAGGGGGCACAGCGGACAGCACACAGGCGAGAGCCCCTCCCTTGCCCCCTCTGGCGCCTCTGCTCCCTCAGCTCCTGCTGCTCCGTGCACGCTTGCTGGGCAGTCAACCAGGGCTGCTCACGCTGCCAGTGCTCTGGCAGGGAGGGGCGTGGGAGGGGGCGAGGACGGTGGCGTGGAGCAGAGGAGGATAGGGGAGGGGGAGAGAGATATCGCGGGGAGCGAGGAGGTGGGAACACCAGGGGGTGATTCTGCAAGGGCTGCTGGCAGTGGTGCGACTGGCGGCAGTGACGGCAGCACTAGTGGCGGCGCCGGTGGTGGTATTGCTGGTGCACCTCACTCCCCCGTGGCTGCAGTGCCACCTGGACCCCTGAGACCTCTGGAATCTGCCCATCTGGCACGGGTGGGCATGGCGGCACCTGCAGAACGCGCCACGTCAGCATCAGCTGGCCGTGCCACGTCAGCACGGAGGAGCTACGGGCGGTGGTTGAGGAGAGAGGCGATGGCAGAGACAGTGGCAGCGGCAGCAGCGCTGCGCAGGCAGCAGCAGCGGGGGGGGGGTTGGGGGCGGGCATGAGTGCGGTGGAGATGCAGCGCGAGCTGCGAGACGCGGCTGACTTCAGGGCGCTGCTGCGTGTCGATGGCGTCCTGCCGGTTAGTGCTCTGCCTGCCCCCTCCCCGCCCCTGCTTGCCCGCCGCCCTTCTCCCCTCTCTTACTCTTGCATTCTTTCTATCCCTTCATCTCTTCGTGCGCACCTGCTCTTCCACCCCTTCCATCCCTCCCATCCCTCCCATCCCTCCCATCCCTCCCATCCCTCCCATCCCTCCCATCCCTCCCATCCCTCCCATCCCTCCCATCCCTCCCATCCCTCCCATCCCTCGCATCCCTCCCATCCCTCGCATGCCTCGCATGCCTCGCACCCACCACATCCCTCTGCAGAGACAATCTGCTCGGCGCCTACAGCCTTTCAGGCCGCAGTCCGCTGCAGGTGCACGAGAAGCACATGAACAACAATCAGCACCTGAACAAACACCTTATCAAGCACCCGAACAAGCACCTGAGCAGGCATCAGAACATGCACCTGGAGAAATACCAGGACAAGCACCTGTACAAACGCCCGAGGAGGGGAGACAACGTGAAGGGCCTGTTGCGGAGGCAGGTGCAGCGACGGACGGAGCTGTGTCAACAGAGGGAGGGGTCGCACCCTGGGAGACAGAGGCGCGAGAGGAAGAGGAGGTGGAAGAAGAAGAAGAAGAGGAAGAGGAGGAGGAGGACGAGGAAGTGGATGAGGAGATTGAAATGTTGGAGCTTGACGGCTCGAGGCTGGATATGGGGTTGCTGGAAGAGGGTGCAGGCGAGGAAGCTTATATGGAGGATATGATGGATGGGGGCCATGAGGTGGACGAGGAAGCGTTGAACGAGGTGGACGACACGTTTCAGTTTGACGTTGTGCTGGGCCAAGTGGGGTTGGACGACGCTGCCCCCCGCCTGGATGACACGCCCCCTCCTGCCGGCTTGCCTGCCGGTCACGGCGCTCTGCCTGTGGCGTTGCATGGGGGGCAAAGCGGCCACGGAGGGCAGGGAGGGCGCGAGGGCGGGCAGGCGAGGAGAGGGGTGCCGTGGTTCCCTGGCAGCCTGGTGGAGGAGGCTGGGCAGTGGCAGGCGCGCGTGGCACGGCGGTGGGCGCACGCAGGGGGACTGCCTGGGGCTGACGGGCAGCCAATGGGGGCTGCTGCTGGCAGAGGGGGAGGAGAGGGTGGTGGGATGCCGGGAATGGGTGCTGTGAGTCTGGGAGCGTGGCGTGAGGCCGCAGAGGCAGAGGCAGAGGCAGAGGCGGAGGCAGGCACTGGTGTGATGCCAACAGCCTCTGATCTGCCCTCTCCATCGGCTGACCTCGCTGCTTCCCCTGCCTCGCCCTCTTTCCGCAACCTCCCCTCCTCCCCTGCCTCACCTTCCCTCCGCAACCTCCCCTCCTCCCCTGCCTCGCCCTCCTTCCGCAGCCTGCCTTCCCCTCCACACTCGCCCCCCACGCATGGCCCGCCGCTGCACCGCGGGAGAGCTGAGATGCACGCGCCTCATGCGCGCAGCACGGGCAGGGCTGCCTCTGCGTCCGCATCTCCCGCCGGCAGCGCATTCTCCTTCGGCACGCCTGCCGACTCCACTGCCTCTGTGCGCATGCGCAGGGGAAACTTCGTGCGCGCATCCCAACTGCACACCACCCCACCCCTCGCCACGCGCCCCTCCTCTCCACCTCCTCCTCCTGCTGCTGCCCCAGCTGACCCCCCGTTGACTGCTCAAGTACAGCCTCTCCCCAATGCTCCTCACACTGCTGGCCAGGCTGCTGTCATCGCCTCGCCCCACGCGGTGCTGCCGCTGCCAGCAGACTCCCCCTGGGCGCTGGGCATGCGCGCACGCGTGGGTGAGGGGCGCCTGCCGGCCCGCGCACGTGCCAGGTATGCAGTGGGTTGCCCAGTGAGTAGCATGCACTGTGTGGGGCACTGCTGCCCTTTGCCTCCCCAATGCCTCATAACACACATCGTACACGGCATTCCTTCTGCTGGAAATTTGGCTCCTGCCAGTTTGCGCTGCATTGGGTTGGAGAGGTTCCCATTGCTCCATGCGTTCCTCGTTGTCACCTGTGTCAGGGAGAGGAGCGCCCCCCCCCCCTTTGCCGTACTGGGGCTCATGCTCTCCTCACTCCTCTGCCTACATCCTCATCTCTCTCCTGTTTCCCCCCCTGTGTCCTGCAAATCACACGCACCCCCTCTCTCCCCCAGAGTGCCCCTGCGCCCCTCATCGCGCTCCGCTGCCATGGGAGCGGGCGGCGATTCAGGTGGCAACTCGGGCAGCGTGGGCAGCACCAGCCCCGCCGCCCTCGACGCCCCCCCCTTCCTGCCCGCCTCCACTTCGCCACCTGCTGCCACTCTCCTCTCGCCCCATGTCGCCGCGCACCATGCCGTCGCACCACTGCCCAGGATAGCTGGCGAGGCCGAAGCAGCTAGGGAGGTTGGTTCGGGGCAGCACTGGGAGCAGGCAGCGCGTGTGACCGGCCTCCACACAGCCACACTGCAGCATGCTGCGGGGAGTGGTGCACCTTTAGCAGCAGCAGCAGCAGCAGCAGGCGTGGTGACAGTGGTGGATGCAGCAGCAGTTACTGGCAGTGCGGTGGAAAGGGTGTTGAGAGGCGAAGGGGGAATGGAGCAGGATGGGTTCCGAATGGATGAGGGGGCCAGACACAGGAGGGAGGTTAGGGAGGATGGGAGAGAGGGGGGCACGCGTGGCAGGGCGGAGGAGGGGGGCACTGGAGACGAGGATGGGAGGGGTGAGGGCCGAGGGGATGGGGAGGGTAGGGTGGGCGGCAGGGGTGAGGGCAGGGGGGACGGCAACGGGGGGGGCAGTGCGGAGATGGCGGAATCAGATGGCAGCAGCGCTCCCCCGCGCGCACCCCATGGCAGGTCGCGGCACGGGCGGCCGTGGCGTGGTGAGGCAAGGCAGGTGCGAGGCAGGGATGATGAAGCCCGTGACAGGGCTGCTGCACGCATGCACGCGAGGCTGGCGAGCAGGGCTGCACGGACGAGCAGGGGCAGGGGGGGTGGAGAGTGGGAGGCAGGGGTTGGAAGGAGTGATGGGGTGAGGTCCAGCGGGCATCTGGTGGGTGTGGGTGGTGGGGGCGAGCGTGGCAGGGGCGTGGGTGGGGAGGGCCGTGGGCATGGCGTGGATGAGCAGGGCAGACCTGGTGCTGAGGGGAGTAGCGGAAGTGGGCAGGGGAGAGAGCGCACTGCTGCACTGCCCTCACACCCTCCACCTCTTCCGCTGGCCCCCTCACTGCCGTCTGATATCCTTCTCTCAGTGGGTGCTCAGCCCCTGTTGCTGCCGTCCTTTGCCGCCCACCACAGAGTGCCGCGCGCCTGGCGCCCTGCTGGCACTGGCACATATGGTCGCACAGGCGCGGCTGGCGAGGGCTTGCGGGGGATGGCGAGGGGGGAGGGGAGAGCGGAGAGGGTGGGGAGACAGGGTTCTCGTTTCAAATGGGGCGTCAGGTTGACAGGGAGGCTGCCACTGCTGCTGCTGACGATGGTGCTGGGATGAGTGCAAGGGTTGCTGGGGGAGTGAATCCTGATGAGAACAATGCGACTGCACCCCATGCAGTGGGTCCTCCGCCTCACTCTGCTGTCATGGCTGCCATGGGCCATGCAGCAGCAGCAACTGACGTACATGCCATGCCACCACAAGACGCCCTTGCTGCGGCACCACCCCATGTCATTCCTGCAGCAGTACCACCACGTGACCCCTCCACCTCTGCCCCGCCTGCCACAGCCGACCTGCCTCTCGCCCCGCACTGGAGTCCCCTCCTCCTGCCTTCCACGCTCTCCCCCCCCGCGCCCCCTCTGGCAGGCTGGCAGGTCCCGCGCAGCAGGGCGTTGGGGGGTAGGCAAGGCGGGCAGGCAGGCGGGCTGGACGCGTGGAGGGAGCGGAGGCGGGGCATGGGCATGGGCGCGGGGGATGGGGGCGAGCGGAGGAGGTGGCGCGAGTGGGCGAGTGTGCGGGGCATGGGTGCAGCAGGCACGGCAGGGGCTGCAGGCGAGTCCAGTGGGGAGGTGGCAGGAGGGGCGGAGGAGACAGGGGCTGCATGGGTGGGGGTTGCAAGGCCAATGGGAGGACAGGGGTCAGCGGGAGGACAGGGGTCAGCGGGAGGACAGGGGTCAGTTGGAGGGGAGGGTGAGGGGAGACAAGGCGAGTTGGCTGCACAAGCAATTGAGTGGGAAGAGGTGCGACCGCTGGGTTTGGTGGATGAGCCGATGAGTGAGGCAGCACGAGCAGCAGCTGAAGGAGACACAGCAAATGCAGCAGATGCAGCAGACGTGGGTGCAGAAGCAGCAGGTGTCCACCCTGCCCTCGCTTCTGCTGCTCTCTCTGCCACTCACCGCTCCGCAGCCACAGCAGCCGCAGCAGCAGCCACCGATACAACAGTAGGTGTAGCCATGACGGACGGAGCAGCAGCAGCAGCAGGCAGCACAGCAGCGGCACGCGGGGCGGCACAGGAGGAGGCGAGGGAGAGGCGGCGGCGGCTGCAGCGGCTGGTGGAGGAGCGCGCCCGGGTGGCCCGGCACGTTGTGGAGGCTCGGGCCCACGCCGCCCAGCTGCTCGTGGAGGCTCGGGCGCAGCAGGAACGGGAGGCGGTGGATCGGCGGGCACGGGAGGCTCGGGAAGCTCTGGAGCGGCGGCTGAGGGAGGCTCGGGAGGCGGTGGAGCGGCGAGCGAGGCAGGCGGTGGAGAGGGTGGTTGGGGAGACGGGGCTGGTGCCTGGGGCTCCTGAAGGCGGTCGTGGGGCTGCTAATAACGAGGGCAGGGATGAGGACGGTGGCTCTGCGCTGGCGAGTGTTGTGGCCTCTGTGGGAGAGGCTGTGCGGGAGGCTGCGAGGGAGGCTGCGGCTGCTGAAGGTGCGGGAGGGGCACGGAGAGGGGCGTGGGTGGCGGGTGGGCGAGGGGAAACGGTGGAGGAGAGGCGCGCGCGGCTGCAGCAGCGGTTCTCCGCGCTCACCCGCCTCATGCTGCGCGACCACGCTGCCACCCGCCACGTGCTCCCTGCCCCTGCTGGGGGAGCCGCGCCTGCTGCTGTGGACGATGCCGGGGGAGATGTGCGAGCAGCGGGGGCAGCTGCTGCTGATGGCGATGGTGATGCTGCTGCTGCTGCTGATGATCGTGCAGGGGTTGGAGTGGGAGGGGAGAGTGCGGCGAGCAGGCGGGGAGGGGAGGCAGAGAGGAGGGGGGCAGTGATGGGGGCGTGGAGGCGGGACAGGGCGGGCAGGTCCTTCCGCTCCGCCGCTGAAATCATCTCCGACGTGCGTCCGCACCCCCTCGCCCTCACCCTCACCCTCACCCTCGCCCTCTTCCTCTCCCACACCCTCACCCTCACCCTCACCTGCCCTCTCACCCTCTTCCTCACCGTCTTCCTCATCCTCACCTCACCCTCACCATCGCCCGGGTCCCTGCCCTCGCCCTGTCCTTGCCCTTGCCCTCCCCCCAACCCAGTACTTGCCTTCTCCTCCTTTCACCTCTCAACTCCAACCGTCTTTCTTCACGAAATTCCCCCTTGTAATGCTGCCTTGTTTTAGACCCCTTTCCCCTCTCACACACAACCACGTGTTGTGAGAGGCCCTTCCCCTGGCATCCTGTATCATGCTGCTGCGCTGTTCATTTCCCCACGGCCCTCCTTCCTCTCCGAGCACCATACTTCATTGCTTCACATGCTCCTTTCTCCCCCTCTCTTCCATGACCTATTTGTCTTCTGCCCGCCTGCTCGCTCATCACTCCGCCCTTCTCTGTCCATCCACGCACTCATCTGTCCGCCCTCCCTGTGCGCACACCCCTCCCCCAGCAGCGTCTGGCGGTGTGGCAGGCGTTGGAGGCGGGCATGGGGGGGGTGGACGCGGCATTCCACCGCATTGCCCCCTTCCCCCGGCCCCCCATCGCGCGCAACTTCCCCCTCGCCTTCCGCCTCGCTGCCATTGACCGCGACTTCAATGAGTGTGTCGCCGCCCCCCCCCCCCTCCCCCGCCCCGCCCCCCCCCACCCCCCGCCCCGCCACCCCTCCCCCGCGCCCCCTCCCACGCACTGCTCGGATGTGTTTTGCTTTCGCTTAGCGCCTAGTTTTCCAGTTCCTATTCAGCCAAGACTTTGCTCCAACTGGCCTTGTGCAGACGTCAACCTAAACCTCAACCACGCTCTGTGGTCAAACCACTCATTGCAATCCAACCGATCTGCCAGTCATTGTGTGGTTACCACTCCATACATTCCCTGCCTGTGTTTCCCTTACCTGTTCCTCTCCCCATTCCGGCCCTTAACCAACCGCACGCATCCCTTGTCCTTCCATGTGTTCCCGTTCTGCTCTACTCCCCTGGGTGCAGGTCGGACTACGAGATGCTGCTGGCTTTGAACATATCCCTCCCTCCGCTTCCTTCACTCCCCACCCAATCACACATTCCCTGCCCGTTCTTCTGTGACCGGCTCCTCTCCTCATGCTGGATGCACCGCCCCCCCCAGGTCGGACTACGAGATGCTGCTGGCGCTGGATGACATCTCAGCGCCCGTTGTGCGGCCGGGCGCCACGCCTGAGGAGATCAACACCCTGCCCACCGCCGTTGTCACGGTCCGTACCCTCTCTGCTCTCCTGCACCTGTTGCTCCGCATCGCAACAGCCTGGCCCCCCTGCTCTGGGGATGCATGTCCCATCAGCAGTGCACGCTGCCCTTGCCATGCATGTGGTCTTGTTCCCCATTCCGCCATACCACAGCGTCCTGGGTAGCAACCATCCCCCACCTCCCCTGTGCCAGGCACAGGACAGCGACCTGGACCCGTGTGCCATCTGCATTGAGGTGCCCTCACCACCTGAAGTCATCCGCCGCCTGCCCTGCGCCCACGCCTTCCACCGCGATGTGAGTCAACCAAAGTCAACTCCCCCCACAGCATTGTGAGTTGACTGATTTCAGCTTATTACAACCAAAAGGGTGCGCCAACCAGGGTCAACCCTTCCTCCGCGATGTGAGACAACTAGTGAGCCTAGGATTGAGTTCATCATAGTCGGATCGACCCACTGCTATGAGTCAAGTATCTGAAAAAAACACTGAATCGTAATAATCCTTGTCACCACATCCAGAACTGCTGTGTGAGCGCTGGACCCTGATGTTCTACATTGAAGCTTCTTCTTGTGGACTACGCTTTGCAAGTTTGCACGTGGCTTTCTCCCTCTCTCAAGTGCCACTGCTGTCGATTCCGTCTCATTTGGAACTACATTCTCTTCATTCAGCCTGTCGTTCCTTTGCCACCCATTCTGCTTACATACAATGCTGTTGGCCCTCCCTACTCCCGACAGTGCATCGACGAGTGGTTGAGGCGCCGCGCAGTGTGCCCCATCTGCAAGCGAGACACACGGGGAACGGAGCAGTGAAGGTTCTGCTGTTGCACTCGCGAAATGAAGTATTGCAGAGCAAGTGTGATGGTGAAACCACGGGACATCTACACACTTGATTCAAGATTTTTGTGGCACAGTGCATGCATACCCTATCTCTGTCCATCTCAGTGCTAGGTTATGTACAGGTGATTCATTCATTTTCCATCTACCAGCACTATCAATTGCTCCCTTGCATGCCGCGCCCGCGTACCGTACTATAACGGTGCATAGCAGTTTATGCTATCAGATGTAAAAGTAAATGCATGTTTCTATTGTCAGGAACTAACGACAGCGGAATGGCTTGCATTGATTGGGTTGGGATACAAATGCCTAACCCTAGTTGTTTGTACCCCATACAGTATAACCCACTAGAGGATATAACATTTGACACACCCCCATAGCCTAAGTGGGGAGTGCCAACCAACAACAAGCAACCTAAGGTCACAAGACCAGTCACAAGCAAAAGAGAAAAAGCAAAGCAAGCTCAGGGTGGATCATAACGTCACCACACAGTCTGGGCACTAACAACGGCCACAAGGCCAGTTTAAGAGTGTATAAGCAAATATATATGGTACAAACAAAACAACATGCAAAAACTCATTAGTGCAGTCTACTAGACCCAGTCTCAACGAGGCCTAACTGCGGTGGTGGTCACAAGGCTGAAGAGCCTTGGTGAAGATGTCTGCAGTGTTGGCCTCGGAGGCCACGAAGTCCAGACGAGCCTGTCCGCGTCTCTGCAGCCCCCGAAGGAGGAAATACCTGACGTCGATATGCTTCACTCTGCTCTCCAGTCGAGGCTCTCGACACAGGAGAATCATCGCCTTGTTGTCAGCAAACAAGGTCGGTGCAGAGCTCGGCCGCTCACCAAGGTCAGTGAGCAAGAAGGTCAACCAGCGCAGCTCCTATGCAGCAAGGGCTCTGGCGTAGATCTCGGCCTCTGCGGTAGAAGTCGCAACAGAGGAGGACCGAGTAGACCTCCACGAAACAGCTCCAGAGCCCAGACTGAAACAGTAACCCTGCGTAGACCTCTGAGTCTCAACGTCGTCGGCGTACGAGGAGTCGCAGTGACCGGTGAGTACAACTGGCTGTGTCCCTCCAAGTACAAGCCCCATGTCTGATGTCGTGGCGAGGTACTTCGCCACCCTCTTAGCCGCCGTCCAGTGAACAGGACGGTGTCTCCCGGTCGCAACAAAGCGAGTAAGGATAGTAGAGGGAAGGCGAGGTCCGGGCGAGTGCACGTCATCAGGTATATGAGGCTACACACCAACTCTACGTAAGGACCACTGGGCTCGAACGGCTCGTCAGGAAAAGGCCCAGTGAGTCTGTGGTCTACAGCAAGAGGAGTGGGTGTAGGAGAGGAGTGCTGAAGCCCGAACCGCTGAAGGACCTGCTGCACCATGTGTGACTAAGTCAGAGTGATGGTGCGAGCGGCTCTGTCCCTGGAGATCTGCAGGCCAAGGTAGCGACGTAGTTCCCCAAGGTCAGTGCACGTGTGTCTCTTCTGCAGTTCAGACTTCGCCTCTGCCAGTGCAACTGTGTCTGCTGTGGCAAAAACCAAGTCGTCAACGTAGACCAGAACGAAGAAAGGTGTGCGCCCACGACGAACAAACAGCGACGGGTCGGCGGAAGACGGCTCAAACCTGAGGTCAAACAGAGTAGAGCGAAGAGTGTCGTGCCACTCACGGGGTGCCTGGCGGAGACCGTAGACCAATCGTCTCAGGCTCAACAGGGTCCCAGGCGGGAAGGTGCCAGTGAAGCCCGGAGGACGGCGTAGCCAGATCTCCTCGTGTAGGCTGCCCTGGAGGAAGGCAGTGGAGAAGTCAAGAGAGTGTAGCTCGTAGTCTCTCTGCGCTGCTACGTGCAGTAACACCTGAAGAGTGGTCATTCTCGAAGTGGGCGCGAAGGTCTGAAAGAAGTCAACTCCCTCACGCTGACTGAACCCTCTAGCCACGTAGCGTGCCTTGAAGACTGGGGGAGATCCCGACGGCCGCTTCACCTTGAAGATCCACATGCCGTCAACTACGTTCGCCCCCGGGGGGGGAACCTCGTCAACGTAGGTGCCTGTGGATCTGTAGGAGGCCATCTTTGCGTCCATGGCAACTCTCCATTGAGAGGCCCAAGGCCCTGACACTGCCTCAACGTAAGTGCGAGGAGTCGATATGTCAGGAGCGTCGGGGTCTCCCTCAGGAGCGAGCAGCATGGCACAGAGATGAGGCGAAACAGCTGCCAAGAACTCTAGCTCAAACTGTCTGTCCTCTAGGACGTCACAGCCAAGGGCAGACTCACCCCCGGCGGACAGAGGACGGACAGGAGGAGCTGCCACAACACGAGTGGCCTAGTCAAGGCGACGCGTAGCAGCGAACTCAATGATTGCAGCAGTAAGAGCGGAGACAGAGGACAGAGAGGCACGAGGGTCGGTAACAAGAGAGGCGAGAACACGAGAGAGAACAGGACGGTACGTGCGGTAGTAGTCAGTGACCGGAGTGGACAGGGAGGCAGTGAGGGAAGACTCAGGAGGGGAAGGAAGAACAGACGGAGGAGGACGAGGAGGACTAGGACAAGACAATTCAGTACGAAGGCCTGGTGACGAGGGACGAGCACGAGGTGGACGGGAGGCCCAAGTGTGGGTGATAGGAGACGGAGACGGAGGAGACTGAGAACGAGGGAAAACATCCGGGGCTGAGTCCGGAGGAGGAAACGTAGGACTGTACACAGGAGGAGAGGAGGGGAGACCAAGGGCCCGAAGGCCATTAACGGGGGCCGGAGGCTGCTCCGGCTGCTGCTGCTGCTGCTGCTGCGGCGGCGGCGGCGGCGGCTGCTGCTGCTGCTGCTGCTGCGGCGGCGGCGGCGGCGGCGGCGGCTGCTGTTGTTGCTGCTGCAACTCCAACCTCTCACGCTCCACCCGCTGCTGAACCTCCAACCTCTCACGCTCCAAACGCTGCTGCTCCTCACGCTCAAGACGAAGACGGGCCTGGTGTCGAGTCAGGTAGGGGTGAGGAGGAGGAGTGGTGCGAGGAGACGAAGAAGCACCAGTTCCGCCCTCCACAATACCCGGCTGACCACCCCCAGAGCGAGTACTCCCTGTGGTAACACGACCAGCACCCGCACCTCCAGTCGCGGAGCCTCCAGCGGCGCCGGCACCAGCCCCAGACTCTCCAGCTCCAGAAGCACCACCAGCTCCAGCTCCAATACCGCCAGCTCCAGCACCCCCAGAACGGGCAGCTCCGGCAGGTGCACGCGCAGCTCCAACGCCAACACCCCCTGAGCTAGCATCGCCAGGACCCTCACCTCGAGCACCAACACCCTCAGAGTCCGCAGTGGCCGGTAAAGGAAGCGCTGACGGCTGCTGCAGTGGCTGGGAGGACGACTGTGGGGAAGGAGGGGGGACCTGAGGGGCTACCGAGAGGGGGGGCGTAGCGTGCGACACAACAGACGGAGCGGGATCAGGGGGGGGGGTACCAAAGGAGCAGGGGCGGGAGGAGGAGGAGCTGGAGCCAGGAAGAGGGGAGGGGGGGGAACCGGGAGACCTCGACAGGGGTACCGGACGTAGTAGGGGACGGACTCGTCGAAACGGACGTCACGAGAGTCAAAGAACCGGTGGGAGGGAGGGTGGTAAAAGGTGAAGTCAGAGGAACCCTCTGGAAAACCGAGGAAGACACAGGGGACGGTGCGAGGCAACATCTTGTCTGCGGAGGTGTCGCGGATAAGTGCCAAGCAACCCCAGACACGAAACCTCGACGCAACACCAGGGGACCCTGTCCAAAGACTGGTCGGTGAAACCCCTGGCCGAGAGACACGAGGCCAAAGGTTCAGCTGGTGAGCGGCGTACCGAACCGCGTAGGGCCACAGAAGATGGGGCGAACGGGTGTGGATCATGGAGGTGCGTGCAATATCCATGACCAGGCCTAGGTGGCGCTTAGCAACCCCATTCTGCTGTGGAGAGTCTGGAAGCGTCCAGGACTGGGTGATGCCCTGCTCAGCACAGAATCTGGCGAGAACGCCGGAGCGAAACTCACCCCCACGGTCGGAGTGGAGACAACTGACACGACGACGATGAGTACCCTCGGTGGCGAGTAGCCAACGAATTAGCGTAGGAGTCGCGTCAGACTTCTTCGCCAAAGGGAACACGGTGGTGTACCGAGAGTAGTCGTCAATGACCACCAGAAAGAAACTCTCCCGCTCAGGGCCAAGGCGGCGAACGTGGCCCCAGACGTCTAAGTGGAGAGTCTGAAAGGGAGTGACGGCTGGACGAAGGGAGGAGGAGTGAGGGGTGGCGCGCAGCCGACCCTGGACACAAGGACCGCACGGAGGAGCTGGGGACGGCGGGAGCGGCGGTAGGACTCGCGGGAGGCCTAAGACAAGACCCTGACTGGACATAGCACGAAGACGAGGGAGTGAGGGGTGACCAAGGCGGTGGTGCCACAAGAGGGAGGGGTGAGCTAGTGACCGACACGAGCACGACGCAGCAACCTAACTAGACACAGCAACCTGACTCGACGCAAGTACCTTGTGGGACGTAGGAAGTGGAGGGTGTAAAGGCCGGAGCCCGGCTCCTGGCGGAAAGTGGCCAAGGGGGCGTAAGTGTCACCGTCCACACAGACCGTGGTGACTCCGTCAGGCTCAACCCAGACCCCGACGTGCTGTCTCGCCAGGGAGCCAACGCCAACCAAGTTCCTCGAGAACGAGGGAACGTGGAGGCCAATCAGGGAGCCGAAAGGGGCAGCTGGGCATGGGAGGGTAGTAGTGTGAGTAGCAACGACCGGTCCCGAGGAGGGATCGGCTAGTGCTATAGAGACTGGCGCCGGTAGAGGAGAAAGAGTCGTACGGTCACGGAAGAAGCGCTGCGTCGCGCCTGAGTCCAGTGTGAAAGAGAGGGACGCGTCCGCCGAAGGAGCACCTGGACTAGTAGCTAAACAATAACCTACACTAGCAACAGGCAAAGATCCTACGCTAGGTACAGGCAAGTACACAGATCCAGCAGCACTATAGTCAACATCAGCATACATGGCATAAGACCTAGCATCATCCATAGTCATATCAAAAACAGAGATGCCACGAGCAAGAAGTGTCCCCCAACGCAGCGGCGGGGAGCAGAGGGGCCGTGGTGCAAGCGGTAAATGCCGTCAGCACGACTGAAGCAGCGTGCAGCAGAGTGGTCAGGGCGGCCACAGTACGAGTCCCTGCGCGGACCCGTAAGGATCTAGTACTCACAGGGACCAACGTCGCGGCCGGTCGAGCGAGGTCCCCAGCTGGCGGGGGCACCGCTGCGCTCAGTGCTCGTTGGACCCGCGGACCTCCAAATCCTGCGGAGGGCCCCACTACCGGGACTGCTGCTGTGGTGAACGCTGCTGCAGACCCTGTCGCTGCTGCTGCTGTCCCTGCCGCTCCTGCTTTCCAGGCGGTGGCAGCTGCTAGGAGGCCGGCTGCTGCTGCTGCTGGGACCCCTCACCACCAGTGAAAGTGCCACCCTCGAGAGGAGGGCCGTCAGGCCCAGAGCCACCCCCACAACCACTCCCACCACCTCACCACCTCCGCCGCCCCCGCCCCCACCACCTCCAGTACCCCCGCCGCCCTTCCCGCCCTTCTTACCACCCTTGCCACGTTTCTGTCCACCAAAGACAGAGACAGCCGCCGTCTCCTCAGAAGCAGAAGACGAGGGGGTGGCAAGTGAGGCGGTAAAGGTGGGAAGCTGCGGCACCGCACACCCCTCAAAGAGACGAGGAGGAGACGCGGAGGAGGCAGAGGCAACAGTGAGGAGGTTACTCTCGATCTTCGAGAGAGCAGTCTCAAGAAGATCGATAGTAAGCTCAGTGGGATGCTTTAGGAGAAGCGCGTCGCGGGCTGTGGCTAGGCGGTCAGGGAGGCGAGTGACTAGCCAGTGAATAGTGAGCCACATGAGGGGCGGGGCAAGGGCAAGCTGGTCCTCAGTGCAAGCGGCTCAAAAGCGAGCGTCAAGGGAGCGAAGGTGGGTAACGAGGTCAGAGACAATTTCAAAGGAGGCGAGGTCAGGGTAGATAAAGGGTACGAGGAGCTGACTGAGTAAGGCAGAGGAGGAAGTGGAGAAGCGAGCAACAATAGCATTATACAGATCTGCAGCAAACTCGACCTGAGTGAAGTGGCTTGCCTCTGTCGGGGGTAGAAGGTCGGTCAGGGCGAGGCAGGCAGCGCGATCACGAGACTCCCACACGTCCTGAGCTAAGAACTGGCGCTGGTACTCGGCCTCCTGCTCAGGAGTAGGCGGTGGGGTAGTGGGTAGTGGTCTAGGCTGCGGAGGGGCGGTCTGGGTACCGGACGCGTGCGCAAATAGATGCACACCATCCTGCCGTTGGCTTTTGAGGTGGCACTGTGCCTGGGTAAGCCGGGTACTAAAATCTATCGGCCGCCCCTCAGGGTCAAAGCGAAGGACACGCGAAGTCGCCATAGGGCGGAGAAAAGGGAGTGCGGCTGCCAGCCGCTTACGAGCGGCTCCAAGGCAGGGAGGCAGCAGGGCGGCTGCCAGCCGCTGGCGTGTGCGCTGCGGGCGCGCTAGCGGGCGCGCTGCCGTGCGTGCTGGCATGCGCGCTGGCGTGCGCGATGGCGTGTGGCGGGCGCGCTGGCGGGCGCGCTGGTGGGCGCGCTGGCGTGCGCGCTGGCGTGCGCGCTGGCGTGCGCGCTGGCGGGCGCGCTGACGGGCGCGCTGGCGTGCATGTGGGCTGGCTGGCGCGCTGGCGGGCTGCTAGGCTAGCGCGCTGGGAGGACGTGAGAGAGGGAGGGGCTGGCAGGCTGGCGTGGAAATGACGAGCGACGGGCGGTCTGAGTGGCATGCTAGGAACGGCCTAGGAACGTGGAACCTACTGAGAATACCATGTCAGGAACTAACTATAGCGGAATGGCTTGCATTGATTGGGTGGAGCGACATAGCGTGCAAGGATGCTAAGAGGGTATGCAAGGTCAGGTCGAGTGCAGGTCATCAGGTACATGAGGCAACCCACAAGCTCTGGATACGGGCCACTCGGCTCTACGGACTCATCCGAAGGCAGAGCTGAGAGCGAGTGACCGGTAGGCAGAGGAGTGGACTGAGGCGAGGAGTACGTGAAGCGGAAGCGCTGAAGGACCTGCTGCACCATGTGTGACTGAGTCAAGATGATGGTGCGCCGTGCTCTGTCCCGGGTGATCCGCAAGCCAAGATAGCTTGTCAGTTCACCCAGGTCTGTGCACGTGTGTCGCTTCTGCAGCTCCGACTTCACGTGGGCGAGTGCCGCAGTGTCAGCAGTGGCAAAGACCAAGTCGTCGACGTACACGAGGATGTAGAACGGCGGCAGCGAGGTGTCGGTGCGTAGAAACAGCGACGGGTCAGCAGTAGAAGGAGTGAACCCAAGAGCCGCAAGTGTAGTCCTCAGTGTGTCGTGCCACTCACGCGACGCCTGGCGGAAACCATAGACTGGCTGCCGGAGGCTCCACTGGGTACCAGGAGGAAACGACCCAGTGAAGCCAGGAGGGCGGCGCAGCCAGATCTCCTCGTGCAGGCTGCCCTGCAAGAAAGCAGTGCTGAAGTCAAGTGAGTGAAGCTCGTAGTCGCGCTGAGCGGCTATGTGCAGCAGCACCCGAAGAGTGGTCATCTTCGGGGTGGGGGAGAAGGTCTGGAAGAAGTCTACTCCCTCTCGCTGACTGAAGCCTCGAGCAACGTAGCGCGCCTTGAAGACAGGAGGAGAACCCGGCGGCCGCTTCACCCTGAAAATCCACATGCCACTGACGATGTTCGCCCCAGGTGGGGGAACCTCGTCGATGTAGGTGCCTGTGGACTTCCAGGAAGCCATCTCTGCGTCCATGGCTGTCTGCCACTGAGAGGAGTAGGGACCCGCCATCGCCTCTGCGTAAGAGCGCGGAGTCGGGATGTCTGGTGCATCCGGGTCTCCCTCAGGGGCAACTAGCATGGACACGAGATGGGGCAAAGCAGCAGCAAAGCACTGGAACTCCTCCTGTCTGTCCTCAAGGACGTCCGTGCCAAGAGCACACTCACCCCCGACGGACGGAGGACAGACAGACTCAGACTCAGCAACAAGGCTAGCGGCGTAGTCTAGGCGACACCGAGCAGCAAAGTCAACCAACTCAGCGACCAGAGCAGACGCAGCAGAGGACTCAAAGGTAGGGTCAGTGACAACAGTGGCGAGGAGACGCGTGACAGTGGGACTGGCCGCACGACGGGAGTCAGACTCTGGGTCAGGAAGAGTAGGTAGAGAGGACGCAGGAGGAGACGGCAGCGGGACACGCTGAGGAGCAGTGGAGGGATGCAGAGTCATGAAGTGGGTGCCAGGGACAGCAGGAGGACGCTGACGTGGGACACGACGACCAGTGCGAGCAGTACGAACAGGCGACGCGGGACGAGACTCAGGCTCACGACGCTCTGTAAGACCTCCTGTGGGACCAGTGTAAGGAGAGGGACCAGGGAGAGGCGAGGCAGGCGGTAACTGTGACTGTGACTGGACAGGCGGAGGACACTCTACGGAGGGAGGAGGATAAGGAGGAGGAGCCTGACCAAGAACCTGCTGAAGGAGCGGTACGAAGTACGGTCGCGGCCGCGCAGCGTCTCCAGAACCAGCAGAGACACCAGCGCCAGGGTCCTAAGTACCTGCAGCAACTCCACCGCTCGGGTCCTCAGCACCAGCAGCAGCTCCACCACTCGGGTCCTCAGCACCAGCAGCAGCTCCACCGCCCGGGTCCTCAGCACCAGCAGCAGCTCCACCGCCCGGGTCCTCAGCACCAGCAGCAGCTCCACCGCTCGGGTCCTCAGCACCAGCAGCAGCTCCACCGCCCGGGTCCTCAGCACCAGCAGCAGCTCCACCGCCCGGGTCCTCAGCACCAGCAGCAGCTCCACCGCCCGGGTCCTCAGCACCAGCAGCAGCTCCACCGCCCGGGTCCTCAGCACCAGCAGCAGCTCCACCGCCTGGGTCCTCAGCACCAGCAGCAGCTCCACCTCCAGGGTCCGCAGCACCAGGAGCTCCACTCCGAAGACTGCAGCGCCGCGTGTACCACTCTCGGATCTGCTGAAGGGAGGGGAGCTCTCGGGTAGGAGGGGAAGTACCGGTACCAGCTCCAGCAGCACCTCTCCGGAGGCTGCAGTACTGTAGGTACCTCTCCTGCAGCTGCTGGGAGGAGAGGGCTCCTCCAGGTGTAGCACTCTCAGGCTCAGCACCTCCAGACTCAGCACCCCCAGACTCAGCACCCCCAGACTCAGCACCCCCAGACTCAGCACCCTCAGACTCAGCACCCCCAGGCTCAGCACCCCCAGTCGCAGCACCCCCAGGCTCAGCACCCCCAGGCTCAGCACCCCCAGGCTCAGCACCCCTAGCAGGACGAGAGTCGACAGCCACCTCGACAGGCTCACCCGGGTCTACCTGGGACACACTTGAGGGAGCGGCACCCTGAGGGGGGAGGGGGTCTACCACAGCAGCACCTGGCGCGAGGAAGAGAGGCGGAGGGGGGAGCGGGGCAGTGCGGTAGGGGAAGAGGCGGTAGTAGGGGACGGACTCGTCAAAAGTGACGTCCTGAGAAGGCAGAACCCGGCGCGAGGTGACGTGGTAAAACTGCCAACCAGGCGCGTCCGGGACAAAGCCAAGGAAGACACAGGGGACAGCGCGACGGGAGAGCTTGTCCGCGGACGTGTCGCGAACAAAAGCTCGGGATCCCCAGACCCGAAAACGCGACGCATCGCCAACCTCTCCCGTCCAACGCAGTGTCGGGGAAGTCTCCGGCAAGGAGACACGGGGCCAGAGGTTGAGCTGATGCGCAGCGTATCGGACCGCAAACGGCCACAGAAAGTGGGGAGCAGCCGCATGGATCAGGGAGGTACGAGCGACCTCCATGACCAAGCCAATGCGGCGCTCAGCAACCCCATTATGCTGTGGAGAGGCCGGAAGCGTGAACGACTGCTCAATGCCGTGCTCGGCACAGTAGGCTGCCAGAAGGTCGGAGGAGAACTCACCACCTCTGTCAGAGTGCAAGCGCAGGACAGGAAAGTCCGAGCGGAAACGCTCGCGGAGCTGGAGACGAGCTCTGCGGATCCAAGGGATCAAGACAGCAGGGACCTCACCCTTGGTGCGCAAGGGGAAGACCGTGGTGTAGCGAGAGTAGTCGTCAACAACAATCAGGAAGTACCTCTCCTGACCCTGTCCACGGACGCGGGCTGGGCCCCACACGTCCAGGTGGAGCGTCTGCAAGGGAGCAGTCGTCTGGGGAAAGGAGGAGGAGTGAGGAGCGGCGCGCTGCTGCCCCTCGACACAGGGAAGACAGGGAGGAGCAGGCGAGGGTGGGAGGGGAGGGAGAACCCTGGGAAGACCAGAGACAAGGTGTCGTTTGTGCATGGCACGAAGGCGCTGCACAGACGGGTGGCCAAGTCGGTGGTGCCAGAGGACGGTGTCGTGCGCCAGAGAGCGACACGAGCAGGGGGCCGACAGCTGACCTGACGCAGACGCAGACGCAGCTACCTGAGGGGACTCAGTGGTCAGTGTGTACAGGTCCGACCCCGGCTGCCGAGTGAAGGTAGCCAGGTGACGGCCCGTCCGAGCACACGTGCAGTGTGTCACGCGCTCGTAGGCAGGGGTGAACTGGTGAACACCCGCGTCCTGGAGCGCACAACCCGCCACCAAGTTCGTAGAGAACGAGGGGAGGTGGAGACCAGACAGTGTGCCCGACGGGACCGCAGGACAGGGAAGAACAGTGGAGGAGGTCGCAATGACCGGACCCCTAGAGGGGTCAGCGAGGGAGACAGCAACTGGCCGAGCAAGCGGCTCAAGGGCAGTGCGGTCACGAAAGAAACAGCGAGAAGCACCTGAGTCCAGGGTGAAGGTGTGCAGTGCCTCAGTCGACTCAGTACTTGGGGGGACAGACTCACTAGCACCTAGAGCGGCAGCCTCACCATCACCTGAGGTGGCAGACACGCGAGTACCTGCAGTGGCAGTCTCACTAGCACCTAGAGCGGCAGCCTCACTGGTCAGAATGCCCGGGTCGGGCGGAACACGCAAGTACTGAGCACCCTCTCCACTAGTAAACATCGCATACATGGCAGTGAGAATAGCATCAAAGTCTAGAGCCCAGATATCAACTCCCTTCCTCTCCAGATCAGCCCAGCGGGGCAGCTCAGCGCCATCAGGGAACTGGGCGCGCCAAGCGTCGTCAAGGCGCGAGAAACAGCGCTGCGTGGGGTGCGGCCTCCCACACGTCTGACCAGTGCGGTCACCAGTGCGGATGACGTACGTGCAGCTAAACCCACCCGCCCGCGGACGCTGCGAATACCACTCACGGGCCTCCTGGAGCGACGGAGTGTGCTGCTGGCTCAGACCACCGCCAGCGCCTCCACGACCACCACCGCCGCCGCCACCTCCTCGACCACCTCCTCCCCTGCCGCTGCCACGACCACCTCCGCCCCCGCTGCCGCCCCCGCCCCTGCCACCGCCCCCGCCGCTGCCGTCACTACCCCCACTGCCGCCACTAGCCTCTCCAGCCCCACCTCCACTCCCACCGCCTCCACCCCCGCCTCCCCCGCCGCCACCTCCACCCTTGCCCCCTCTGTTCCTGCGGCGGCCGCTCGGAGCAGACGCCGTCCCGACCTTCTCAGCACCAAGGAGGTCGACAGCAGAAGCAGAGGCTACAGAGGGGAGAAGGGGGGAAGGGGAACACCCCTCAAAGAAAGGGGTGCGGGGGTCGCCACGAGAGGCACCCATAGCGACGATGCTCGCCTCAGCTGCAAGTAGTTCCTTCTCGAGGAGGGCAATGGTGAGCTCAGTGGGGCAGCGAGCTAGGAAGTGATCCCTGACTGCGCGCAGAGAGTCAGGGAGGCGAGTGACGATGTGGTAGAGAGTGAGCCAGAGCGGGGGGGGGTTGCTAGCAAGGAACTCGTCAGGCATAGCAGCGCGGAAGCGGGCCTCACTAGTCTTGAGGTGGGTGATGAGGTCAGCAACTGTGTGAAAGGAGGCCAGGTCGGGGAACAGGTAGGGGAGTGAGAGGCGGCCTAGTGCGGCAGAAGCAGGTGAGGAGTAACGAGCAACGACAGCAGTGTACAGGTCCTTAGCAGTCTTGTGCTGGCCAAAGTGCTCGCGCTCATCTAGCGGCAGGGAGTTGCGAATAGCAAAGCGAGCGTGGGCGTCACGAGTCTGCCACTGTGAGCGCTGAGTGCTGTCAGCAGTAGTAGGAGGGGCAGTAGCATGGCCTAGGGCGTGATCGTACAGTGAAATGTCCTCCTTGGCAGTGAGCTGTAGGAAGAGGTGCAGGTCATCTAGCCAGGTGTCGAACTTCACTGGGCGGCCCTCAGCATCAAAAGCGAGTACAGGGGGAGTAGCCATAGTAGCAGCAGCAGTAGCAGTAGCAGCAGTAGCGGTAGCAGTAGTAGCAGTAGGAACGGGGCCGCTGGGAGGCTGTGCGCGGGTTCAACGGGGCCGGCGGGGCCTCTATGCGGAGCGCGGGCGGGGTCGACGGGTCCGGCGGGGCGTCTCGGCGAGACGCGGGCGGGATCGACGGGCCGGCGGGGCCGCTAGGAGGGGCGCGGGCGGGGTCGACGATCCGGCGGGGGCCTGCGCACGGGCGGCAGCGGCGCGTAGGCTGCGGTTGCGCGCGGGCGGCAGCTGCGCTGAGGCGGCCGGCGTAGCAGTAGCAGTAGCAGTAGCAGCAGTAGCGGTAGCAGTAGTAGCAGTAGGAACGGGGCCGCTGGGAGGCTGTGCGCGGGTTCAACGGGGCCGGCGGGGCCTCTATGCGGAGCGCGGGCGGGGTCGACGGGTCCGGCGGGGCGTCTCGGCGAGACGCGGGCGGGATCGACGGGCCGGCGGGGCCGCTAGGAGGGGCGCGGGCGGGGTCGACGATCCGGCGGGGGCCTGCGCACGGGCGGCAGCGGCGCGTAGGCTGCGGTTGCGCGCGGGCGGCAGCTGCGCTGAGGCGGCCGGCGTGCGAGCAGCTGCGGCGTGCGGGCTGCAGTTGCGCGCGGGCGGCAGCTGCGTGGAGGCGGCCGGCGTGCGAGCAGCTGCGGCGCGCGGGCTGCGGCCTGCGTACGGGCGGCGGGTGCGCGGGGCTGCGGCCTGCGTGCGAGCGACGGCAGCGCGAGGCGGCGAGCAGCTCGCGGGCTGCGCGCGGGGCCGTACAGGGCCGCGGCGGGCCGCGCGTTAGCGGCGCTGGCCGCGCGGGGAGCTGACGGGCCGCGCGCGGGCGGCTAGCGGGTCGCGCGCACAAAAAACGAGCCGCGCGCGGGTGGCTAGCGGGCTGCGCGCGCGCGGTAGTGAGAGGCGCACGAGGGCGCGAGGGCGCACGAGGGCGCGCGGTAGGGAGAGGCGCACGAGGGCGCAAGAGGCGCACGAGGGCGCACGAGTAGAGAGAGGTGCACGAGGGCGCGTCGAACGGAACGGTGGGCCCGTAGTAGGAGGCGGTCCTAGGTGCCTAACCTAGGCTCGTAATACCATGTTAGAATGAACAAGAGTGTTCGACTAGAAAGGAATGAGAGTACAAATAGGAAACCCTAGAGTTGTGACCCCCCTATAGACTAACCCACTATAGCCTACACAAATATAACATGTATAATGTTTGACACTATTTGTGTGTACGAGATAAGACATATATGTCTTATAATCGAAACTTCAATATATTATAGCGAAAGTTGAAATACCGCGTACATTTTTACCCTTGCGAAGCGCGAATTCTTCCACGCGCTGACCCAGGACCTACCAAATTTGCCTCTGCAGGTGTTCTCCATGACGTGGCGTCCCGGGCAGTGGTTGCCGAAGTGGCACCTTCGCAATTATGAGGAACTCTTTTTCAAGAAGTACGGAAAATATTTCTAAGTAGTTTAAAAAGTTTCCATTTATAAGACTTATAAGACACCCTAAACCATCCCGTTTACAAGATAACTCAAGCATTTTTGCCCGTGTACGAGATAAGACATACATGTCTTATATCAGGGCTATGACGGTATGAACTTACCCTGTCCAAATATAATTTGATGATTCCAACACCGCGAGTGCGTTAGCAATTTGTTCATGCCTTCGTTATTTAACAATTCGCTCATGGCTTCGCTATCAAACGATTTGCTCATGCCTCGCTCATTGTATTGTTTGGTTCGATAGTGCAATCTAGTTCGCTCACTCGATTGCAATCGTAACAGCCACTGTCAAATGTTATACCCTGTTGTGGGTCATGCTATATGGGGTACAAGCAGTTAGGGTTAGGCATATGTACCCCAACCCAATCAATCCTACTCATTCCGCTGTTTTCACTTACTGAGATGGTATCAGCAGTAGGTTCGCCGTTCCTAGGCCTCACCTAATTGGCGCCGTTCCTAGACTTAGGTCGCCTCCTAGGATCGACACTTGACCTAAAACGCCTTAGCCCGCGCCACGACAACGCCCACACCAGCGTACCGTCCCGTAGGCCTGCCCGTCGCCCGTAGGCCTGCCCGTCGCCAGCGTACCGTCCCGTAGGCCTGCCCGTTGCCAGCGTACCGTCCCGTAGGCCTGCCCGTCGCTCGCGCCTCCCGTAGGCCTGCCCGTCGCCCCGCCGTCCAGCCCGCAGGCCCGCGCGTCGCGTCGCCCGTAGGCCCGTCGCTCGCGCCTCCCGTAGGCCTGCCCGTCGCCCCGCCGTCCAGCCCGCAGGCCCGCGTTTCGCGTCGCCCGTAGGCCTGCGCGTCGCGCCGCCTGCAGGCCCGCCCGTCGACCCGCCGTCCAGCCCGCAAGCCCGCGCGTCGCGTCGCTCGTAGGCCTGCGCGTCGCGCCGCCTGCAGGCCCGCCCGGTCGACCCGCCGTCCAGCCCGCAGGCCCGCGCGTCGCGTCGCCCGTAGGCCTGCGCGTCGCGCCGTCTGCAGGCCCGTCCGTCGACCTGCCGTCCAGCCCGTAGGCCTGCACGCCGCGCCGCCCATAGGCCAGCCCGCCGCGCCGCCCTCCAGTCCACTAGCTGAGCAGCCCTCCTGTCCACATGCTACGCCTCCTCCTCGCCTGCACGCCTGCGAGCTTACATCCTCGCTACTGACTGTCCCCCCCCTCCCGCGGCTGGCAGCCGCGCTCTCTCAGTCTCGCCCTCTATGGCGACCTCCCGAGTACTTCGTTTCGACCCTGAAGGGCGACCTATAGATTTTAGCACGTGGCTTACGCAGGCGCAGCGCCACCTTAAGAGCCAGCGGCAGGATGGCGTGCACTTGTTCGCACACGCATCCGGTACTCAGACCGCTCCCCAGCAGCCTAGCCCGCTGCCCACTACCCCACCGCCTACTCCTGAGCAGGAGGCCGAGTACCAGCGCCAGCTCCTCGCTCGCGACGTGTGGGAGTCTCGTGACGCCGCTGCCTGCCTCGCCCTGACCGACCTTCTCCCGCCGACAGAGGCAGTCCACTTCGCTCAGGTCGAGTCTGCTGCAGATCTGTATAAGGCTATTGTTGCTCGCTACTCTACTCCCTCCTCTGCGTCGCTCAGTCGCCTC
Organism: Closterium sp. Yama58-4; assembly: GCA_947470075.1. Taxonomy (NCBI): domain Eukaryota; kingdom Viridiplantae; phylum Streptophyta; class Zygnematophyceae; order Desmidiales; family Closteriaceae; genus Closterium; species Closterium sp. Yama58-4. The sequence goes on along the minus strand of CANIUD010000056.1, from coordinate 280,838 downwards.
CTCGTACCCTTTATCTACCCTGACCTCGCCTCCTTTGAGACTGTCTCTGACCTCGCTACTCACCTGCGCTCCCTTGACGCTCGCTTTCGCGCTGCTTGCACTGAGGACCAGCTTGCCCTTGCCCCGCCCCCTATGTGGCTCACTATTCACTGGCTAGTCACTCGCCTCCCTGACCGCCTAGCCACAGCCCGCGACGCGCTTCTTCTGAAGCACCCCACTGAGCTTACAATCGATCTTCTTGAGACCGCTCTCTCGAAGATCGAGAGTAACCTCCTCACCGTTGCCTCTGCCTCTTCCGCGCCTCCTCCTCGTCTTTTTGAGGGGTGTGCGGTACCACAGCTTCCCACCTTCTCTGCCTCCCTTGCCACTCCCACGTCTTCTGCCTCTGAGGAGACGGCGGCTGTTTCTGTCTCTGGCGGACAGAAACGTGGCAAGGCCGGCAAGAAGGGCGGGAAGGGCGGCGGGGGTACTGGAGGTGGTGCGGGTAGTGGCGGTGGCGGTGGAGCAGGTGGTGGGAGTGGTGGTGGGGGTGGCTCGGGACCTGACGGCCCTCCTTTCGACGGTGGAGTTTTCACTGGTGGTGAGGGGTTCCAGCAGCAGCAGCAGCCGACTCCTCAGCAGCTGCCACCGCCTGGACAGCAGCAGCGGCAGGGACAGCAGCAGCAGCAGCGACAGGGCCAGCAGCAGCGCCTACCGCAGCAGCAGCCTCAGCAGTGGGGCCCTCCGCAGCAGTGGAGGTCTGCGGGTCCCCCGAGCACTGGGCGCAGTGGCGCCCCCTCCAGTCGGGGACCTCGCGCGGCCGGCCGCGACGTTGGTCCCTGTGAGTACTGGATCCTTACGGGTCCTCGTAGGGACACGTACTGTGGCCGCCCCGACCACTCTGCTGCACGCTGCTTCAGTCGTCTCGACGACCTCTACCGCTTGCACCACGGCCCCTCCGCTCCCCCGCCGCCACGCTGGGGGACGCTGCTTGCTCGTGGTATTGCTGTTTTTGATATGACTATGGATGATGCTAGGTCTTATGCCATGTATGCTGATGTTGACTATAGTGCTCCTGGATCTGTGTACTTGCCTGTACCTAGCTTAGGATCTTTGCCTGTTGCTAGAGTAGGTGCTAGTGTAGGATCTTGCTTAGCTACTAGTACAGGTACTCCCTCGGCGGACGAGTCTCTCTCCTTCACACTGGACTCGGGAGCGTCGCACTGCTTCTTCCGCGACTGCACGACTCTCTCTCCGCTACCGGCGCCTGTCCCTGTAGCACTGGCCGATCCCACCTCGGGACCGGTCATTGCGACTCACGCCACTACTCTCCCGTGCCCAGCTGCTCCTTCTGGTTCCCTGACCGGCCTCCACGTTCCTACGTTCTCTAGGAACCTGGTTGGTGTGGGCACCCTGGCGAGACAGCACGTCGGTGTCTGGGTTGAGCCTTCTGGTGACACCGCAGTCTGCGTCGACGGTGACACGTACGCCCCCTTGGCCACTTTCCGCCAGGAGCCGGGCTCTGGTCTGTACACCCTCCGCACCGACCCCCGTCAGGTTCCCCCGTCCCACCAGGTAGCCGGGTCCAGTCAGGTTGCTGTGTCAGGTGTAGTTGCTGCGTCGTGCTCGTGTCGGTCGCTTGCCCACCCCACCGTTCTGTGGCACCACCGGATGGGGCACCCGTCCCTTCCTCGTCTGCGCGCCATGTCCAGTCAGCGTCTTGTCTTAGGCCTCCCCCGAGTCCTCCCGCCACTTCCGCTGTCCCCAGCTCCTCCGTGCGGTCCTTGTGTCCAGGGTCGGCTTCGCGCCACCCCTCACTCCTCCTCCCTTCGTCCGGCCACCGAGCCCTTCCAGACACTCCACTTAGACATCTGGGGCCCCGTTCGCCGCCTTGGCCCTGAGCGGGAGAGTTTCTTTCTGGTGGTCGTTGACGATTACTCTCGGTACACCACCGTGTTCCCTTTGGCGAAGAAGTCCGACGTGACTTCTACGCTGATCCGGTGGCTCCTCGCCACCGAGGGCACTCGTGGTCGTCGTGTCAGTTGTCTCCACTCCGACCGTGGGGGTGAGTTTCGCTCCGGCATTCTCGCCAGATTCTGTGCTGAGCAGGGCATCACCCAGTCCTGGACTCTTCCAGACTCTCCACAGCAGAATGGGGTTGCTGAGCGCCGCTTAGGCCTGGTCATGGAGATCGCCTGCACCTCCATGATCCACGCCCGCGCCCCCCATTTTCTGTGGCCCTACGCGGCTCGGTACGCCGCTCACCAGCTGAACCTCTGGCCTCGCGTCTCTCGGCCAGGGGCTTCACCGACCAGTCTTTGGACAGGGTCCCCTGGTGTTGCGTCGAGGTTTAGTGTCTGGGGCTGCTTGGCTCTTGTCCGCGACACCTCTGCGGACAAGATCTCGCCTCGCGCCGTTCCTTGTGTCTTCCTTGGTTTCCCAGAGGGCTCCTCTGACTTCACCTTTTACCACCCACCCTCCCACCGGTTCTTTGACTCTCGTGACGTCCGTTTCGACGAGTCCGTCCCCTACTACGTCAGGTACCCCTCTCGAGGTCTCCCGGTTCCCCCCCCTCCCCTCTTCCTGGCTCCAGCTCCTCCTCCTCCCGCCCCTGCTCCTCCGGTACCCCCCCCTGTTCCCGCTCCGTCTGGTGTGTCTCACGCTACTCCCCCTCCCTCGGTACCCCCCCAGGTCTCTCCTCCTTCCCCACAGTCGTCCTCACCGCCTCCGCAGCAGCCGTCGGCGCTTCCTTCACCGGCCACTGCGGACTCTGAGGGTGTTGGTGCTCGAGGTGAGGGCTCTGGCGGTGCTCGCTCTGGGGGTGCTGGCGTTGGAGCTGTTCGTGCACCTACAGGAGCGGCCAGTTCTGGGGGTGCTGGCACTGGCGCTGAGCGTGCACCTGCCGCAGCTGCCCGTTCCGAGGGTACTGGAGCTGGTGGTGGTGCTGGAGCTGGTGGTGTTTCTGGAGCTGGAGAGTCTGGGGCTGGTGCTGGTGCTACTGGGGGCACCACGGCTGGGGGTGCGGGCACATCTCCTGCAGGTGCAGGTCGTGCTGCCGCGGGGGGTACTCGCTCTGGGGGTGCTCAGCCGGGTGCTGTCGAGGGCGGAGCAGGTTCTTCTTCGTCGTCTCCTCACGCTACTCCTCCTCCTCACCCTTACCCGACTCGCCACCAGGCCCGTCTTCGTCTTGAGCGTGAGGAGAAGCAGCGTTTGGAGAGTGAGAGGTTGGAGTTGCAGCGGGAGCAGCAGCAGCAGCAGCAGCAGCAGCAGCAGCAGCAGCAGCAGCAGCAGCAGCAGCAGCAGCAGCAGCAGCAGCAGCAGCAGCAGCAGCAGCAGCAGCAGCAGCAGCAGCAGCAGCAGCAGCAGCAGCAGCAGCAGCAGCAGCAGCAGCAGCAGCAGCAGCCGCAGCAGCAGCAGCAGCCGCAGCAGCCTCCGCCCCCTGTTTCTGGCCTTCGGGCCCTTGGTCTCCCCTCCTCTCCTCCTGTGTTCGGTCCTACGTTTCCTCCTCCGGACTCCACTCCGGCTGTCTTCCCTCGTTCCCTGTCTCCTCCGTCCCCCCCTCCTCTCGCCCACACTTGGGCCTCTCGTCCTCCTCGTGCTCGTCCCTCGTCCCCTGTCACTGACCTCCGTACCGTGTTGTTTCGTCCTAGTCCTCCTCGTTCTCCTCCGTCTGTCCTTCCTCGTCCTCCTGAGTCTTCCCTCACTGCCTCCCTGTCCACTCCGGTCACTGACTACTACCGCACGTACCGCCCCACTCTCTCTCGTGTTCTCGCCTCTCTTGTTACAGACCCTCGTGCCTCCCCTTCCTCCGTCGCGGTCCTCACTGCCGCTGTCACTGACTTTACTGCTACGCGTCGCCTTGACTACGCCACTCGTGTTGTGGCCGCTCCTCCTGTCCGTCCTCTGTCCGCCGGGGGTGAGTCTGCCCTTGGCTGTGACGTCCTAGAGGACAGACAGTTTGAGCTAGAGTTCCTGGCAGCTGCTTCGCCTCATCTCTGTGCCATGCTGCTCACTCCTGAGGGAGACCCCGACGCTCCTGACATACCTACTCCTCGCACTTACGCTGAGGCAGTGTCAGGGCCTTGGGCCTCTCAGTGGAGAGCTGCCATGGACGCAGAGATGGCCTCCTACAGGTCCACAGGCACTTACGTTGACGAGGTTCCCCCCCCAGGGGCGAACATCGTTGACGGCATGTGGATCTTCAAGGTGAAGCGGCCGCCGGGATCTCCCCCAGTCTTCAAGGCACGCTACGTGGCTAGAGGGTTCAGTCAGCGTGAGGGAGTTGACTTCTTTCAGACCTTCGCGCCCACCCCGAAGATGACCACTCTTCGGGTGTTACTGCACGTAGCAGCGCAGAGAGACTACGAGCTACACTCTCTTGACTTCTCCACTGCCTTCCTCCAGGGCAGCCTACACGAGGAGATCTGGTTGCGTCGTCCTCCGGGCTTCACTGGCACTTTCCCGCCTGGGACCCAGTGGAGCCTCAGACGACCGGTCTACGGTCTCCGCCAGGCACCCCGTGAGTGGCACGACACTCTCCGCTCTACTCTCTCCGACCTCGGGTTTGAGCCGTCTTCCGCCGACCCGTCGCTGTTTGTTCGTCGTGGGCGCACACCTTTCTTCGTTCTGGTCTACGTTGACGACTTGGTTTTTGCCACAGCCGACACAGCTGCACTGGCGGAGGTGAAGTCCGAACTGCAGAAGAGACACACCTGCACTGACCTTGGGGAACTGCGCCGCTACCTTGGCCTGCAGATCTCCAGGGACAGAGCCGCTCGCACCATCACTCTGACTCAGTCACACATGGTGCAGCAGGTCCTTCAGCGGTTCGGGCTTCAGGACTCCTCTCCTACACCCACTCCTCTTGCTGTAGACCACAGACTCACTGGGCCTTTTCCTGACGAGCCGTTCGAGCCCAGTGGTCTCTATGCAGAGCTGGTGGGCTGCCTCATGTACCTGATGACGTGCACTCGCCCAAACCTCGCCTTCCCTCTTAGCATCCTGTCTCGCTTTGTTGCGACTGGGAGACACCGTCCTGTTCACTGGGCGGCGGCTAAGAGGGTGGCGAAGTACCTTGGCGCGACATCAGGCATGGGGCTTGTACTTGGAGGGACACAGCCAGTTGTACTCACCGGTCACTGCGACTCCTCCTACGCCGACGACGTTGAGACTCAGAGGTCTACGCAGGGTTACTGTTTCAGCCTGGGTTCTGGAGCTGTTTCGTGGAGGTCTACTCGGTCCTCCTCGGTTGCGACTTCTACCGCAGAGGCCGAGATCTACGCTGGGGCCCTTGCTGCTCAGGAGCTACGCTGGTTGACCTTTTTGCTCACTGACCTTGGTGAGCGGCCGAGCTCTGCACCGACCCTGTTTGCTGACAACAGGGCGATGATTCTCCTGTGTCGTGAGCCTCGGCTGAAGAGCAGAGTGAAGCACATCGACGTCAGGTACTTCCTCCTTCGAGAGTTGCAGAGACGCGGGCAGGCTCGTCTGGACTTCGTGGCCTCCGAGGCCAACACTGCAGACATCTTCACCAAGGCTCTTCAGCCTTGTGACCACCGCCGGTTCTGTCTGCAGTTGGGCCTCGTTGAGACTGGGTCGAGTAGACTGCAGTAGTGAGTGCTTGTCTCTTGTCTTTGCTTGTACAGTATATATCTGCATATACACTCTTGAACTGGCCTTGTGGCCGCTGTTTGCGCTCAGACTGTGTGGTGACGTTGTGATCCACCCTGAGCTTGGTTTTCTCTTTTGTTTGTGACTGGTCTTGTGACCTTAGGTTGCGTTTCTTGTTGCTTGGCATTCCCCATTTTGTTAGAAACACTAGGAGTGGGGCCTAGGCTTAGTAGCCTAGGCCCACACTAAGAGGTAGTAGGTGGTGCCCTAGAACTAGGGTTTGGGGTATACGAATGAGAATTGGAGAAGAGGAATGAAGGAGAGGATGATTGAACTAGCAAGCAGGTTGGTACAAATAGGAAACCCTAAAGGGGTTGTACTCACTATTGAGCACCCCACTGCAGGCTAGACAAATAACATAATCTGACACACCCCCATAGCCAAAGTGGGGTATAATCAGCACAATCAGCAGTCACATCAAAAGTTCACAATTATCAGCAAAGCTAGAGGCTATCACAGAGGGCAAGTGAGGAGGAGGAGGAACTGTGAAGGGAGAGAAGAGTGGAGACGATGACTGAAGCTGCAGACACACGGGCAACAGGAGCGCGCACACAGTGGCTACCGGGAAAGCGCCCCGGACTACTGGAGTAACTGGCTCCGCGGCTAAGACGAGCGGCAGGAGCAACGGACCCACGGGCGACTGGCACAGCTGGCTACGACTGGGCTACCAGGACAGCGCCCCGGACTACAGGTGCTGACGACAAGACGGCAGGTTCAATTTTTCAAACACCTTCAATTTTTCATCCCGCCGCGCGCTCGGGGCGCGCGGCGGTTCTCTGCCCGCCGTGCGCCCCGAGGCGCGCGGCGGTTTCCTGCTGTGGGGGAGCCCGCGCGCTCCCGCCCGTCCATCGCGAGGTGTGGGAGCCGAGGGAGTGGCGCTAGGGGGGTGATGTGGGAGTGGAGCTAGAGGTGAAACAGGGGATGTATGTAGGGGGGTTTGGGACAATTGGAGGAGGCTGCAGCACCTGTCTTCCGGGGCCCTTGTCGCCGGTAGCTCAGAGAGCCTGCTGCACCTGTCGCCCGTGGGTCCGTTGCTCTTGCCGCTCCTCGTAGCCGCCGAGCCAGTTACTCCAGTAGTCCGGGGCGCTTTCCCGGTAGCCACTGTGTGCGCGCTCCTGTTGCCCGTGTGTCTGCAGCTTCAGTCGTCGTCTCCAATCTTCTCTCCCTTCACAGTTCCTCCTCCTCCTCATTGCTGCTAGTGAAAACCCTCTTCTTTTGCCTAAACTGTCTCTTGCCTAGCTAGGACTCTCCTAGCTATGGCTCCTAACTCTACCTATTCCAACATGGTGTCAGAGCATCTATGCTCCCGGCCTGTGGGCCCTACTGCTGCTTCCGCTGCCCTACTGGGCGCGCGGCCTTCAATTTTTCATCCCGCCGCGCGCTCAAGGCGCGCGGCGGTTTCCTACTGTGGGGGAGCCCACGCGCGCCCCGCCCGTGTGTCGCGACGCCCTGGCGAGCCCGCGAGCGCCCCGTCCGTCCGTCGCGACGCCCTGGGGAGCCCGCGAGCGCCCCGCCCATCCGTCACGACGCACTGGGGAGCCCGCGCGCGCCCCGCCAGGTCGTCGCGGCGCCCTTGGGAGCCCGCCCGCGCCCCGCCTGGCCGTCGCGGCGCCCTGGGGGGTCGCGCGTGCGTCCCTCCTGCCTGTCCGTCGCGGCGCCCTGGGCAGCAGCGCGCTCCACCCCCCCTCCACCCGCCCACCCGTCCGTTCTCGCGCCCTGGGGGTCGCGCGCCGTCCCCCCTCACCATCCCCCGCGCTCCTGCCCCTATCCCACCCGTTTTAGGGTTTAAGGGGGGTGCCGTGGGAGTGGAGCTAGGGGTTCAGCAGGGGGTGTGTGTGAGAGTGGGTGGGACTATTGGGGGAGGTTGAGTGTAGGCTGCCGTCTTGTCGTCAGCAGCACCTGTAGTCTGGGGCACTGTCCTGGTAGCCCAGTCGTAGCCAGCTGCGCCAGTCGCCCGTGGGTCCGTTGCTCCTGCCGCTCGTCTTAGCCGCGGAGCCAGTTACTCCAGAAGTCCGTGCCGATGTTCCGGTAGCCGCTGTGCCAGTGTGACTCCTGTCGCCCGTGTGTCTGCAGCTTCAGCCGTCGCCTCTTATCTCCTCTCCTCTTACAGTCTCGCCTCCTCCTCCTCACTTGCCCTCTGTGACTGTCTCTAGCTTTGCTCATAAATTGTGAACTACTGCTATGTCTGCTTGTTGTGCTGATTACACCCCACTTTGGCTATGGGGGTGTGTCAGAATGTTATTCTCTAGCCTGCAGTGGGGTGCTCTGTAGCGAGTACAACCCATCTAGGGTTTGCTATATGTATCCTCATTGCTGCTAGTGAAAACCCTCTTCTTTTGCCTAAAAAAAAAAATAATAATAATAAAATGTTAGAAACACTAGGAGTGGGGCCTAGGCTTAGTAGCCTAGGCCCACACTAAGAGGTAGTAGGTTGTGCCCTAGGACTAGGGTTTGGGGTATACGAAGGAGAATTGGAGAAGAGGAATGAAGGAGAGGATGATTGAACTAGCAAGCAGGTTGGTACAAATAGGAAACCCTAAAGGGGTTGTACTCACTATTGAGCACCCCACTGCAGGCTAGACACATAACATAATCTGATACACCCCCATAGCCAAAGTGGGGTGTAATCAGCACAATCAGCAGTCACAGCAAAAGTTCACAATTATCAGCAAAGCTAGAGGCTATCACAGAGGGCAAGTGAGGAGGAGGAGGAACTGTGAAGGGAGAGAAGAGTGGAGACGACGACTGAAGCTGCAGACACACGGGCAACAGGAGCGCGCACACAGTGGCTACCGGGAAAGCGCCCCGGACTACTGGAGTAACTGGCTCGGCGGCTACGAGGAGCGGCAAGAGCAACGGACCCACGGGCGACAGGTGCAGCAGGCTCTCTGAGCTACCGGCGACAAGCGCCCCGGACTACAGGTGCTGCAGCCTCCTCCAACTGTCCCACACCCCCCTACACACATCCCCTGTTTCACCTCTAGCTCCACTCCCACATCACCCCCCTAGCGCCACTCCCTCGGCTCCCACACCTCCACCCCCCTCAGCGGCAGCTGCAGCAGTGGGAGACGAAGGAGGAGGAAGGGACGACGCACACGGAGCACCCCCACACCCGCCACCCCCACACCCTCCTGTCCAGGGGACGGGGGGGGGGGGGGGGGGGGGGGGGGGCAGGAGCGGCGTAACAGAACAGGGCGCACGAGGGCGCGGGCAGAGTAGAGCGCACGAGGGCGCAGACAAAGTAGAGCGCACGAGGGCGCGGGCTGCAGCAGGGCGCACGAGGGCGCGGGCAGCAGCAGGGCGCACGATGCACGAGGCACGAGGCACGAGGCACGAAGCACAAGGCACAAGGCACAAGGCACAAGGCACGAGGCACAAGAGAGTAGAGCGCACGAGGGCGCGGGCTGCAGCAGGGCGCACGAAGGCGCGGGCAGCGCGGAGCAGGGCGCACGATGCACGAGGCACGAGGCACGAGGCACGAAGCACAAGGCACAAGGCACAAGGCACGAGGCACAAGAGAGTAGAGCGCACGAGGGCGCGGGCTGCAGCAGGGCGCACGAGGGCGCGGGCAGCAGCAGGGCGCACGATGCACGAGGCACGAGGCACGAAGCACAAGGCACAAGGCACAAGGCACGAGGCACAAGAGAGTAGAGCGCACGAGGGCGCGGGCTGCAGCAGGGCGCACGAGGGCGCGGGCAGCAACAGAGCGCACGAGGGCGCAGAGAGCACGGGCAGCACAGGCACGGGCAGCAACAGGCGGCACAGGCACGGGCAGCACCGGGCAGAGTAGAGCGCACGAGGGCGCGGATAGAAGTAGAGCGCAAGAGGTCGCGGGTGAGACAGAGCGCACGAGGGCGCAGACAGCAGCAGAGCGCACGAGTAGCAACGGGCGGCACAGGCACAGGCAGCACAGGTACGGGCAGCACAGGTACGGGAAGCACAGGTCTGGGCAGCAACAGAGCGTATGAACAAAGGCGGGCAAACGAACAAATACACGAGCAAAACGAACGAACACGGAGCGGGCAAGAAATGACACATACAGCACGAGAGGAACAAGACTGCGGGTGACAGGAAAAGGAGGCGGCTGCACCGGGACCAGGAGCGGCGTCGCATGCAGCTGCAGGGTCGGCGCCGTGGGCTGCTGCAGAGGCGGCTGCTGCAGGGGCGGCTGCTCGGGTCCAGGGGCAGCTGCAGCAGTGGCGGCTGCTCCAGGGGCCAAGGGCGGCTGCTGCAGGGGCGGCTGCACCAGGGGCGGCTGCTGCAGGGGCGGCTGCTCCAGGGGCGGCGTCGCGGGTCCAGGGGCGGCTGCACCAGGGGCGGCGGCTCCAGGGGCGGCTGCACCAGTGGCGGCTGCTCCAGGGGCGGCTGCTGCAGTGGCGGGCGGCTCCAGGGGCGGCTGCTGCAGTGGCGGGCGACTCCAGGGGCGGCTGCTGCAGTGGCGGGCGGCTCCAGGGGCGGCTGCTGCAGTGGCGGGCGACTCCAGGGGCGGCTGCTGCAGTGGCGGGCGGCTCCAGGGGCGGCTGCTGCAGTGGCGAGCGGCTCGAGGCGCGCCCTGGCCTGGCGCAGCCCGTACGGGCCGCGCGCGGGCCTGGCGCAGCCCGTACGGGCCGCGCGCAGGCTGTACGGGCCGCGCGCGGGCCCTACGTAGGTCGCGCGGGCCACGACGGGCGACGGGGGGCGACGCGCGGGTCCCCGTCGCCCGTCGCAGCGCCTCCCGGGGGCGACGCGCGGAGTGACGGGGCAGAAAGCCGCCGCGCGCCTCGGGGCGCACGGCGGGCAGAAAACCGCCGCACGCTCCGAGCGCGCGGCGGGATGAAAAATCCGTCGCACGCCACGGGGCGTGCAACACACAGAGTAGCAGTAGCAGCGGAAGCAGTAAGGTGGTGGGCCCATTGAGGTAAGCGGCAGGAACGTGCTCGCTCTAGGTACCAAGTTAGAAACACTAGGAGTGGGGCCTAGGCTTAGTAGCCTAGGCCCACACTAAGGAGTAGTAGGTGGTGCCCTAGGACTAGGGTTTGGGGTATACGAAGGAGAATTGGAGAAGAGGAATGAAGGAGAGGATGATTGAACTAGCAAGCAGGTTGGTACAAATAGGAAACCCTAAAGGGGTTGTACTCAGTATTAAGCACCCCACTGCAAGCTAGACACATAACATAATCTGACACACTTAGGCTATGGGGGTGTGTCAAATGTTATACCCTGTTGTGGGTCATGCTATATGGGGTACAAGCAGTTAGGGTTAGGCATATGTACCCCAACCCAATCAATCCTACTCATTCCGCTGTTTTCACTTATTGAGAGCCACTTGGAATTTGTTATGAGGTGTAAGAAGAAGGGTGCGCAGGATGCAATATTGCGGAAGTGATTTCAACTACTGTTAGAATAATGAAACCGGCACAGATATAGCGAAAGCTAGGTAGGTCGAGGTCGCGAGACCGTGCAAGGTTGGGTAAAGGTTTGGGGTTGGAAAACCCGAAGGCGACGCGGTGTACGTTCGGAAGGCGAGGTCGGCGGGCCGAGCCTGAAAACTCCGAAAGTTGGAATTGTACGCGCATGGTGTGCCTCAATAAGGAATTAGGCAAAATTCCTTACAGAATTGAATCAGATGGTTACTAGATTTGAAACGTCCAACACTGGATTATAACGAATTTCCTCAACTGACCATTATTATAAAGAGTACAAGCATTTTAGATGTTCGATTTCGTCACTCCTATCCGCGTTTTCTCGTCAATTTCCCCAGTACACCTGATGCCTGTTTGAGCCCCTCCCGGTTGCCTTACGAAGGGGGCGTATAAGCTGTCACGAGCATTTCGCATAAGTTTCGTCAATTCGCAGCTAGCTAAAAAGGATTCGCATGTGCTTATAAACAAGATCTGTAACCTAGTTTGACTTCAGTCTCTTCTGCTTGACTTCGGTCTGTACCTAGTTTGACTTTGGTCTGTTCGTTACTATTGGTTGATAACCACGCGACGCGCTTGTAATGTAGGTGCATAAGGCTGGGGAAACGACCTCGGGTGCAGCGTATCCATCCGGCGCAAGGCAAATTCGCGTGCATGGGGTGAGCAACAGCTGTATCTCCTCAGCACCACAGTTCTTGACTCTTAGGTCTAACTTGTGTTGAGCTGTTCGTCTCGTCTAATCTTAAAATTGGTCCGCACCGCTGCGGCAAACCAGTAGGACTTGCGGCGCATTTCAGGGTCGCATTTCAGAATCGCCTTTCATATCGCATTACAGAGCCGCTTTACGGGGTCGTTTCAAGGGCTGTCCTGGCACGGGGTAGGGCAAGGTGCAGTGGAGGCAGGCACATAGGACAGGACACGGGTCGGTTGGCAATCGCATCAGTAGCACCGACGGATGGAAGCGGATGAACAGTTCAATTCCTTGCTGCAATATCGGCGGCGCGGGGCTTCGCAGAAAGGGGGAGAGGCGCAGTTGCCGGCGGAGAAGGTAGCGACGGCGGAGAAAGGGGAAGGCGTGGAGGTGGGAAGCGCGAGAGAAGGGGGCGAAGGAGGAAAGCATGCGCGGATGTGGCAGGAGGATGTGGCAATGCGCGTAAGCACCATGTTGAGCGGCGGAAGGGCAGGGAGTGGCATGATGGGCGGAGGGGCGGGGCAGGCCATGGGTGGAGGGGAGGGTAGCGCGGAGGAGTTGACTTTAGAGCAGCTGATGGGTGTGAGCCGATGGTGCCTGCTGTGCGCCGTGGAGGTTGGCGTGACGCGGGATTGGCGGATAAGATTGGGGAGATGGAGGAGAGAAAGAGGGAGGAAGAGAGGGAGAGAGAGGAAGAGAGAATTAGGGTGAGAGAAGAAGAGTGGAAGAGAGTGAGAGAGGATGAGAGGAACAGAGAAGAAGAGAGAAATAGGGTGAGAGAGGAAGAGTGGAAGAGAGTGAGAGAGGAAGTGAGGATGAGAGAAGAGGAGAGAAATAGGGTGAGAGAGGAAGAGTGGAAGAGAGTGAGAGAGGAAGAGAGGATGAGAGAAGAGGAGAGAAATAGGGTGAGAGATGAAGAGTGGACGAGAGTGAGAGAGGAAGAGAGGAAGAGAGAAGAAGAGAGAAATAGGGTGAGAGATGAACTGTGGATCAAAGTGAGAGAGGAAGAAAGGAAGAGAGAAGAGGAGAGATATAGGGTGAGAGAAGAAGAGTGGGGGAAAATGAGAGAAGAAGAGAGGAAGAGGGCGAGGGAAGAAGATAGAAAGAGAGTGATAGACGGAGAGAGGGATCGAGTGGGAGAAGAAGAGAGGTGGAAAGTGGGAGAGGAAGCCGCGATTAAGAAGAGAGATTTGGGGATGAAAGCGAGTGAGGCTCTAGCGAGGGCAAAGAGGCTCGAAGTGGAGCTGAAATCAGCATTGAAGGAGGCAGCGAGGGCGGTGGCGGGATTGGAGGGTGTTGAGGAGACGGCGGGGGAGATACTGCAGCAAGCAGCGCTGCTTCGCTGCTCCTTGGAGGCGGATACGCCCTCTCAAGCCGAGGCTGGAGGCGGGGCTGTGTCCTACCGAGCCGCATGCAACCAGTACCAGGATGGCGCCAGGGCAGCACGCAAGCGAGCTCGCATGGCGGATGACTCCGCTGCTGCACATCTTCAAATGACTACCACGAGGGAGGTAAGGGCCACCGTGCATACCATCACCTATTCGATTGGCCCATCCGATTGGCCCATGCCATTTTCCCATTCCCATATACCATTGCCCTATTCCATCCCTCCATCCCGTTACCACATCTCACCTCCCCATCCAGCTTCTAAAACCCATTCCACCATCTCATCCCCCCTCATCCCATTCCCCATCCCATCCCCTCTCATCCCATTCCCCATCCCATCCCCTCTCGTTCCATTCTCCTGTCGCTACTTCACTCGTTCCTTTCTAGCCCCTTTGCATGTTGCCTCCGGTGTGCTCCCTGGCAGCACCTGGACACCCTGTCAGCCCATGCAGAGGCCGTGAGAGGGAAGGCGCAGGATGTAAGGAGGCAAGTGCGTGTGCTGTGGGAGAGACACGTGTTGGGGGTTGGGGCGCAGGATGAGGAAGAGGATAGAGAGGAGGAGGAGGTGGAGGAGGAGGAGGAGGAGGAGGAGGAGGGGGAGGAGGAGGAGGAGGAAGAGCGTGAGGATGAGGAGATACGGGTTGCAATGGAAGAAGTTGGTGATGGTGATGACCTGGCACAGGTGAGCATTACAGAAGCTTTGTTCCACATTAGCGCTGCGAGTAGTGATGGGAGCATTGATGAGAGTAGTGATGAGAGTAGTGATGAGAGTAGTGATGAGAGGAGTGATGTAAGTAGTATGAGAGTTGTGGGTGATGAGAGGATGAGAGTAGTGTCAATGAGAATTGTGCACCTCAACTGCTCACTCATCTCTTGTGATGCTTCCGTTCCGCGTTTTTACCACGTTGTTCCAATGAATGCAGCCACTCACCTCTAAACCCTGTGCCGGGGCGCGCCTCACAGCAGCCAGACTCGCTCAGCGGGAGCGGGTGGGGGCTGGGGTCTTAGGCGGAGGTGCTGGTAGGTCCGTGAATGGGAGGCGTGAGGGCAGGGAGGGAGGGGGGAGCAGGGCGCGGGCTGCAGGAGGGGAAGGGGGAGGAGGGGCGGGAATGGCAGGTGGGATGGACGGAAATGGAATTCAAGCACAGGCAGTGCAAGGGGGAGGTGGGGCGCAAGGGAGACAAGGGGCACACGGGGGGCAAGGGGCAGTGCCGACTGAGGGTGCGGGAGTGGGACCAACTCTGGTGCCTAATGCGCTGGACGTTGCTCGAACCATCCAGGCGATACTAGAGCGAGCAGAGGAGGACCGGGCGTACCAGGAGGAGTCACAACAGCAGCAAGCAGAACAAGAGATTGAGTCCTACGCAAGCACCTTCCACTGTCCACACAGGCGAGACACCGAGAGAGCCAAGATGGAGGCGGTGAGGGAGTTTCTGTCAGCCCAAGATCCAACCGCGCAGCACCTCACCATCTCAGGCCCCGTTTTCAGCGGCAAGTTTAGCAGCAGTTTCCACCATCTGCGTGTGCTCGCTCCCCACGTCTGCCCGCGCCTCTATGCGTGCCTCTCCTCCATCACCCTCTACCGCCTCTCCGTTGAAGACCTGTCCCCTTTGTGCGAGCTGCCGTCTCTCACCTCGCTCTGCTGCCTGGAAGCCACTGACACGTGTGACTCGTTTTATCCTCTGCCGCCCCTCTCTCGGCTGCACCGGCTTGTCCTGGACTGCCCAGGCCCTATCCACATGGATGTTCTCGGTCTCTACGTTCCTTTTGACCCATATGGCCCGATCAAAGTGCCGTTTGCGAAGCTGAGGGAGCTACATATCAGCCGTGTGGACGACTCGGTGCTGGGCGAGGTGGGCGAGTTGAAGCGCCTGGAGGCCTTCTCCTGCACGTGCAGCGAGGGAGTGACGTTCCACGGCTTGAAGCACCTCATACGCCTCTCCAGCCTCACAACGCTGCAGGTGGCGCCAGCCAACCTGGAAGACCATCACCTGCAGCTGCAGTTTCGAAACGACTCCCTGCATGTTGTATCCAGAGTTGGCCTGCGCCCCACTTCAAAGTGCAAGCGCAGGTGTGACTGTGGCGTTGGGCTGAGAAACCCCATGTACCCGTGCGTGGATAGCAGTGTGTGGCAGGTGGTGGGTGCGATGCATGGCGTGCAGCAGCTTGGGGTGCATGGGGTGGCACGCAGTGATCACCATCTGCTCGCCCTCACCGCACTCACACGCCTCACCACGCTCCACATCACCGCCACTATCCTCACAGATATCGGATGCATCAGTTGCTTTTCCCAGTTAAGGGATCTGAGGCTGGCTGGGTGCACCGTGGATGTGGCTTCACATGTGAGGGAGTGGAGCCACAGCATGCCGCACTTACAGTCCCTGGACCTATCAGCTACGCGAGTCAGCTACAAGCTCTTCTCTCGGCTTTTTCTACTAAAGTGTTTGGAGCGCTTAAAGGTGCAGCAGTGCTGTGGGCTGCGTGCCACGTTCCTGCAGCAGGTCAGTCTAGTGCCGCAGCTGAAGGAGCTGGATGTGGGCTTTAACAATGTGCAGCCAGGATGGTTGAGGCCAATAGTGGATGAGAGGCAGGTTACCCGGCTGTGTGTGCGCGAATGCGGGTGGAGCAATGAGCAGTTGTGCATGGTTAAACGGTCGTGGATTGATGTGGAGAAATGATATGCAGGGATGCATGGCATATGCTGGGATGCACGGCATATGCTGGGGTGCATGACATGAGTTGGGGTGCATGGCACGTGCGATGAAATGATGCATGTCAAAGTGAGGAGTTTTTCATAGGATAGGATAGGATGACTTTAGCGTACCGTAATTTGTACCGTACCATCATGGTACACCTCTTTCAAGTTTGCAACGTCCCAAATTGCAAAACGCTCGTGCAAACCGTCGACATCAAAGTTCAACCACATGCCTTGCAAATTGGGCCGCGGGCTTCAATATATGGCATGACACATTCAACTCCCACCAGCAAAACTTCATCACCACCATATATACCACATAGCTTCTGAAACAACGTCACAACACATCGAATCCACCCAGCATGTCACTTGTTCCGCCTCTTGCGCCCACTCTTGTCACCACGCCGCCGCTTGCTCTTGGTGTGCCTCCTCTCGCTGCTGCTGTCACTCCCACTGTAGTCCCCCTCACTGCTGCTGCCATCACTCTCACTATCATACCTTCCCCTGTGCCGCTTTTTCCGCGATGCCTTCTTCCTGTGTTTCTTCCTCCTCGCTGCATCCTCAGATTCCTCACTTCCTGAACTCCCACTGTCTTGTCTCTTCCTCCGCTTCCGTCGCTTCTTTCCCCCATCAGTCTCTCGTGACCGTTTCTTGCTCCTCTTCTTCTCCCCCTCCTTGCTCCTCCTCCTCCCCTCCCCTCCACCAGACAAAGAGCCTGCACTGTCCGAGTCAGACCGCGACGTTGCGGATGATGACGACGATGTCGTCAGCACGCGCTTCTTCCGCTTCACAGCACCTGCTGCCTCCCCCGCGGCACCTGGAGCAGCAGCAGCAGCAGGAGCGCCCCATCCTTTCCCCATGGCACCACCTCTCGTGCCTCTATCTGCATCACCCGTACCACCTGCACTGCCTCCCTGCTCACCCTCCCTCACATGTGCTTCACTCCCGCCCCTTCCGCCTGTCATGTTCTCCCTGCCTTCCCCTGCTTGTTCTGCCCGCCCTGCTGCAACCGCACCCCCTGCACTGCCTGCCATGCCAGAATCATTACCCCCCCGGCCCCACACACCACCCACCTGCTCCTTCCCTGCCCTTCCCTTCCCCGCCTTACTCTCCCCCTTCGCACCCTTGCCACCCTCCCTCTCCCCGCACCGCACCTCGCCCCCCGCCCCGCGCCTTACATCCCCCGGGTCCACCTGCAGCCCCAGCTCCTCGCCCAGCCCCTCCAGGAAGTCACCCGCCTCCAGCCGGGCCAGCGCCCGCGTGGCAGCTTCTGCTGCTGCCACGTCATCAATGCCACCTGGCGCTGCTGACGTGGCACGAGCATCGTCGTCGCTGTCTTCATCATCTGAGAAGATCGCCTGAAACGTGCCGAGAACGTGCTCAGGCAATAGAACAATGGGGGGAGATGATATGAGGGTGACAAAACAAGTGTCAACATTCGCAACAGAAAAGATTGATGTTAGAAAAGGAGGATAAATATAAGGGCAGGCGATGGGAAGGCAGGCGATGGGAAGGCAGGCGATGGGAAGGCAGGCGATGGGAAGGCAGGCGATGGGAAGGCAGGCGATGGGAAGGCAGGCGATGGGAAGGCAGGCGATAGGAAGGCAGGCGATGGGAAGGCAGGCGATGGGAAGGCAGGCGATGGGAAGGCAGGCGATGGGAAGGCAGGCGATGGGAAGGCAGGCGATGGGAAGGCAGGCGATGGGAAGGCAGGCGATGGGAAGGCAGGCGATGGGAAGGCAGGCGATGGGAAGGCAGGCGATGGGAAGGCAGGCGATGGGAAGGCAGGCGATGGGAAGGCAGGCGATGGGAAGGCAGGAGATGGGAAGGCAGGCGATGGGAAGGCAGGCGATGGGAAGGCAGGCGATGGGAAGGCAGGCGATGGGAAGGCAGGCGATGGGAAGGCAGGCGATGGGAAGGCAGGCGATGGGAAGGCAGGCGATGGGAAGGCAGGCGATGGGAAGGCAGGCGATGGGAAGGCAGGCGATGGGAAGGCAGGCGATGGGAAGGCAGGCGATGGGAAGGCAGGCGATGGGAAGGCAGGCGATGGGAAGGCAGGCGATGGGAAGGCAGGCGATGGGAAGGCAGGCGATGGGAAGGCAGGCGATGAGAAGGCAGGCGATGGGAAGGCAGGCGATGAGAAGGCAGGCGATGGGAAGGCAGGCGATGGGAAGGCAGGCGATGGGAAGGCAGGCGATGGGAAGGCAGGCGATGGGAAGGCAGGCGATGGGAAGGCAGGCGATGGGAAGGCAGGCGATGGGAAGGCAGGCGATGAGAAGGCAGGCGATGAGAAGGCAGGCGATGGGAAGGCAGGCGATGAGAAGGCAGGCGATGGGAAGGCAGGCGATGGGAGGGCAGGCGATGGGAAGGCAGGCGATGGGAAGGCAGGCGATGGGAAGGCAGGCGATGGGAAGGCAGGCGATGGGAAGGCAGGCGATGAGAAGGCAGGCGATGGGAAGGCAGGCGATGGGAAGGCAGGCGATGGGAAGGCAGGCGATGAGAGCAGGCGATGAGAAGGCAGGCGATGGGAAGGCAGGCGATGGGAAGGCAGGCGATGAGAAGGCAGGCGATGGGAAGGCAGGCGATGGGAAGGCAGGCGATGGGAAGGCAGGCGATGAGAGCAGGCGATGAGAGCAGGCGATGAGAGCAGGCGATGAGAGCAGGCGGGAGGGGGCCACCTTGAAGAGATCCATGGGGCGGTTCTCCACCGCCTCCGCTGCTGCCTGCGCCTCCCCCTCCTCCCCCTCCTCCTCCCACGCTTCCTTGCTCTCCCCTCTCTCTCGCCCTGTATCATCCTTCCCTCCCCCAATCGCTTCCCTCGTGTGTCCCTCCTCGCGCCCCTCCATCCCCCCATCACGCCCAGGACGCATGGCAGGCGCAGCGGGAGGAGGAGCAGGGAGAGAGAGGAGAGACGAGGGGGCAGCAGTGGGGGCTGGTGCGGCGGAGGGGAGGGTTTGGGGGAAGGAGGTGAGGGTGTCGAGCTGGGAGGGGCGGTGGAGAGGGGGGGGAGGGGCCTGGCGTGGAGGGACCAAGGCAAAGAAGAAGAGAAAGGAGAGGGAGGAAAGCAGTGTGAAAAGGTCAACAAGTGGATCAACGTGTTGTCCTGTGACAGGGTTGACTGCAAAGAATCGAACGAGTGTGCGGCGCGCAAGCAGATTGAACCATTCGAGTGAACAAGTGGCCGGCAGGCATGCCAGTGGGACCAGCAGGGAAGAATACGTGCGGGCAGGAAGAAGGGGAGTGGATGTGTGGGAAGGGGCATGGAGCAGCAGAGAAATCTGGTGGCAACCAAGCAGAGCCCTGCTGCACGACCACTGCTGCACGACCACTGCTGCACGACCACTACTGCATCAAGGAACTGTTGCGACAAAACGATAACACAAGGCTTCCAAACACGTGACTTGTCTCTGCCTCACAGGCTTAGCGAGAAGATCAGTGTCACAGCCTTTACTTTGTCTCTGTTTCCCGGTCAGCCCGTACGCACTTTGGTGTATTTTCACATACATACTTCCAAGGTACATATGAGATGCCTAACGCAGCTCACAGGGTGGCACGACCATCTCACCTTGCCCGCGTACGGGTCAGGCAGGTTGAATCGCTTGCACAGCAGAGGCAGCGGCCTCCACGCCTCCTCCCTCCGCCGAGCCACCACCACTGCTGCCGCCCCTGCCACTGCTTTGTCTGCTCCAGCAGGCAGTGCCGCCCCCTCACTGCTCATGCCGGCCTTGCCCGCGCGCTCCTCGTGCCCGCTGCTGTGGAAGCGCGCCGCCATCATTGCTGCCAGCTCAGCCGCCGCCCCGTGCTGCTGGAAGGCCGGTGCCGTGGGAGGGGAAGGAGCGGCAGGAGAGGCAGACGGTGCAGCAGGAGGAGCAGCAGAGGTGGATGAGGGGTGCGATGATGGAGGCAGGGCAGGGGGTGGCAGGGAGGAAGGCAAGGGCTGCTCGCCCAGCAGCACGCCCCGCGCATCAGGCCCCAGCCGCTCCCCCCCACTGCTCTCCACCGCCTTGCGCGCTGCTGCCCTGCCCTCTGCGGCCTTCTGCCTCTCCATCAGCTCCCACACGCGTCGCCGGTAGTAAGCGCTGCCCTCCCCGCCCACCAGGAACGCCAGCCGCGCACCCCCACGCGCACTGCCTTCTCCTCCACCTTCCTCCCTTGCGCCTGCGACCTGCGCGTCCCCTCCCCCTCCCCCCGTGCGGGACAGAAGCAGCGGCTCGACGTGCGCCCCACAGCGCGCCACCATGCCCGCCACGCCCTCCACCGCCGCCCGCACCGCCACGTCCGCCGGGGGTGGGGCTGGCGGCGGGGCGAGTGCGGAGGGCGCTGGTGAGGCGGAGGGGGGAGCGGAGGAGGGGAAGACGTGGTGGGGCGTGAAGGAAGGGGGCACGTGGGGGGGCGGGTACCTGGATGGGGGGGTGTGGAGGGGAGGTGGTGGGGAGGACAGCACGTGTGAAAAGGTGTGGTTGGTACACAGTGAAGCAGCGTGAGTGGAAGTGAACGGGAAGTTGCAGGTAAGGAAAGAAGCAGTGCGGTGGGCAGGGAGCAAAGCATGTGGTGGGCAGGAAGGCACGCGGCAGCAGCACACTTTGGGATGCAGGCAGAGCAGGAGAGGCACGCACATGCGGGGCAGCACATGCGGGAGAGGCAAGCACATGCGGGGCAGCACATGCGGGGCAGCACATGCGGGGCAGCACATGCGGGCGGGGCAGCACATGCGGGGCAGCACATGCGGGGCAGCACATGCGGGGCAGCACATGCGGGCGGGGCAGCACATGCGGGGCAGCACATGCGGGGCAGCACATGCGGGCGGGGCAGCACATGCGGGGCAGCACATGCGGGGCAGCACATGCGGGGCAGCACATGCGGGGCAGCACATGCGGGCGGGGCAGCACATGCGGGGCAGCACATGCGGGGCAGCACATGCGGGGCAGCAGGAGTACCATTTGGATTCCTCCAGCGCCACGCGCCCCTCACAGAAGCCCCGCAGCACAGTGGCACCGCTCCCACGGCCCTGCCCCACCCCTGCCATCCACGGCATGCCTTGCTGCACCCCTCCATGCGCCCCCTGCTGCCCAAGCCTGCCTGCAGCCATGACGCCCCCTCCAGCAAACACGCGTGGCCCCTCCCCCTCCCCCTCCCCCTCGCCCTCCCCCTCGTCGTCGTCGCTCGCCACCTCGTGCAGCTCGCCCACCGGTATCTCTGGCGCACAGGGTTGGGGGAGGGTGGGTGGGAGGGTGACGGGATGAGGCACCGCGAGTGCGGAAAAGGGTGCACTGGCGGGGGGGAAGAGGAAGATACTCACAGGGTAGCATGCCACCATATGCAGTTAACGCCTTCCCTTGCTCCCCAGCCTCATCCCATCCCACCACCACACACGCTCTCGCTACTAATCACCCACCACCACCGCACAGCACCGCACAGCACGCACAGCATCTCACCGGAGTCGTAGATATCCTCGTCCTCAGCCCCAGCCTCCTCGAGAGCACCAATGCCAAACCCCCCCGCCACCCGCCCGCTCCCCCCCGCAAACAGCGACTGCCTGCTGCCGCCTGCCCTGCTCCGCCCACCCAGAACCCTCTCTCCAACCTGCTGCCCTCCCTCCCTCGCTCCCCCTGCCATCCTTTGCCTGTGCTCTGCTCCCACTCCCCTGAGAACAGAGGGGGGCGAGGGAGGGTGGAGAAAAGGCGGGAAGCAGGAATGAGGGAGTTGCAATGAGCAGTGTGAGTGAAACAGAGAGCAAGTGGAGCTTCAGCGGACCTTGTAACCATGGCAAGATTTGGAAAGCGCTCATTGCAAGTGGGTAGTCATCGGACAAAGAGTACCCACTTTCTCTCCCTCTCATACTCTCCTCCTTTTCTCTTTGCCTTGCTTCCTTGCTAGCACAAAAACCCTATCTGCGCGCCCCACCACCCCCCTGCGCGCCTGACCTCGCACATCCTCAGCGCCCTGGAAGGCGTTGAACCCCACCCCCCGGGTGTCCCGCTTGGGCGCCCTCAGCGCCGCCGCCACCGCTGCCTCGGCTGCCGCTGCCGCTGCTGCCGCCAACGCCCCCCCCTCCTTGCCGCCCCTCGTCCCCCTCTCCTTCCCCACCATCCCCCCTCCACCCCACCAAGCTTCCCCTTCCTCGTTGTCCTCCTCCCCCTCAGCCTCCCCCCCCTCCTCGTCGCCTCTCCCCTCGCCTCGCCCTCTCCCCCCTGCTGCCAGCGCCAGCATTGCCCGCCGGCCCTCGCGCTGCACCTTCCTGGAAGCTGCCACCTCGTCGGGCCCCAGCCCCCTGCCCTCCCTCCACCCCATCCTGCGCAGCAACGCCTTGCCTGCCGGGGGGAGGAAAGGGGAGTGGGGTGGGGGAGGGAGGGGGGTAGGGAGTGGGGAATGGTGGAAAGAAAGGCGGGGTTGGAGAGACGGTGTGTATGTGAGCACTGTGCGGTTGGCAAAGGCAGGGCAGGGGGCCGGGAGAATGTGAAGAGCGAAGGATTCAAGTACGAAATGGGTGGTGATGGGCGTGGGGTGAGTGGGGTGGGGTGGGGTGGGAAGCGGACCCCTCAGTGCCGTGCTAGCCCTCTGTGAACCAAGTGCCAGCCCACCACCCCATACACGCCCAGCCCAGCAGCCAACACGGCCAACTGCCCCCCTCTCGTCCCCCCCCCTTCGCGCGCACCGATGGAGTGAGCAGCGGGCGCCAGCAGCTCCGCCACGCCCCCCCCGGGGATGGCGGAGGGGCGCCGGTCCGCGGAGGAGGCGAGCTGGCGGGCGCGCTCAGCGGCGGTGAAGCCGAACGTGTCGAACGCGCTGCCAGCCGCCACGGCGCCTTGCTGCGCGTCGTGTCGCTCGTCGGCGTCCATCAGCGCCTCCACGCTCTGCTGCCTCACCTCCGCGCGCTGTGAGCGCGACGAGCGGAACGATGCAG
Organism: Closterium sp. Yama58-4; assembly: GCA_947470075.1. Lineage (NCBI taxonomy): Eukaryota > Viridiplantae > Streptophyta > Zygnematophyceae > Desmidiales > Closteriaceae > Closterium > Closterium sp. Yama58-4. The sequence goes on along the minus strand of CANIUD010000056.1, from coordinate 258,114 downwards.
GCTGCCACCCTGGGGCAGCCGCAAGAGGGGTTTGGGGGAAGAGGGGGTTTGGGGTGTGGAATGGGGGAAGAGTGGGATGAGTGATGCTGCCGTCGCCCCCTGTTTGAGTGATGAGTGAGAGCAGAGGTGGGTTTGCTTCACCTCGCCCCTCGTGCCGTTGAGCGCACCACCAAGGAGGCAGAGCGACGAGCAGGAGGGGCAAGGATGGCAGCAGGCGGCGGAACAGCTGCCGCGACGCCTAATTGCGCGAGATTTCGAGACATATGGCAAGCGCGCGGGAGATGAACGCGCGCATGGCGGCAACGGCAAGGCGTAAGTGCCTTCCCTGCACCCCTGCTGCTGCTTCCTCTCATAGTAAGCGCGAGTACCTTCCTTGGACCCCACGGTGTTGAAATACCCCGCGGAAAATCCCCCCGTGAACGCGCCGTGAAACCGCCGCCGGCCCTCCTCGTCGCGCGCCTCCTGCTGCCACGGCGGCACCGCCTGCTTCGCGCGCCCCTCCGCCACCGCCAGGTGCAGCTTGCGCCCCCCCGCGCACTCCGCGCGCTCCAAAGCGCGCCCGAAGTACACGCAATCCTCGCCGTCGTCGTCCATCCTCTTCCAAGCTCAAGTAG